>CAHIKZ030001890.1:4072500-4342500 GCA_903632075.3 Acanthosepion pharaonis
TTCTCATTAAACAGTTATTTTTATCATAAATTCAAATCCTCACTGGAGACTGTACTTATGTAATATTTCACTTGTGTGTAGTAAAATTAATTTTATATGTGAGACTGATAGTCATTACATATATATCTTAATATAAAAATATATTTGTGAGTATGTTTGCTTATATATAATGGATAGTTGCTCCTATCCAAGTATGCCTGTCTGCAGGAAGCCAATCACTGTCACATACACCTCCACATGCAAATTTCTCTGTTCAACATCCAGAGAGCTCACCTATGTCTTTTATGCCAACTATGCTGATTGAGCAGGCCTTAGTTACAGTTTCTGAAAGAGAGCACATCATCTACGATAATCAACAGTTTGAACAAGGACAGCATGTTTAAACCCTCACTCATGACGACTTGGGACTTCATGCTAGCACAACTGCTGATGAACAATTCTATTTACCCAATTTCACTCACAATGCTTGCATCAATCTGTGGTATAGTTTTCTGACGTTTTCTAAACATGCCACATACTAGGAGCACCACTCCAAGCATATGACATCAACATCACCTACCTGATACACTAGGGTGAGATTCTAACCTAGTTGTCATGATCAGAAAAAGAACATTCCAGCTACATTGTATTGAATCATTGACAAAACTAACCTGGCTGCTGATCATGAAAAGGATCTCCAATCTGTGATTGACTGGGGCAAGAAATGGCTTGTAAACTGTAATGCCTCCAAAACAAAACTGCTCTCTTTTACCCTCCACAGAAAATCCTCCAAACCTCCCATCAAAATGGTACATTCTCAACCCCTCAAGAGTGCCTCGTTACACCTGCCTGGTTTCATGTTGCCCACTGCCATGAGGTGGAATACATACATTGAATCAATAGCCTCCTCTACTGCAAGGAACGTTGGTTCCCTATGTCATGCCAGGAAGTTTTCTTGCCTGAGTTCATCCTTCAAATCTATAAATCAACCATACATCTTTGCATAGAATGTTGCTGTTATATATGCTCTGGTGCTCCCGCTGTATGTTTCAAGGTCCTCAACACAATCCACAGATGAATATGCAAGATGATAGGTCCTTATCTGACATCTAGTCTACAATCGCTATCACACAGACATGCTGTGGCCTCCCTCTGTCTCTTCTACAAGTATTTTCACAGCACCTGTTCTGACAAGCTACTTTTTCTGGTTCCTGGACAGTATGAATTTAAGCAAGCTACCAGGCTGGCATCTTGGTACCACCCTTTCAATGTCAAAACAGTTAAATGTAACCATCTCTTCTACTTAAACAGCTTATTCTCCCACACTTCCCATTTGTGGAACTCCCTTCCCCATGCTTGCTTCCCTGATGACTATAATCTTCAAATATTCAAGTGTAAAGCCAATCGACATCTAACACCCTGAGCTTGTTCCCTGTCCTTCTCTGTATCCTTTCCCCAAACAGGCCTCTTTACTCTTATTCTCAATCCTCTGTAACCGTAACCCCTTGCATGCTCGTAGCACTCCCACCTGACTTGGGGTGAATTGCTTTAAAAAAAACAAACAAAAAAACATTTCCATATATATATTAGCCTTGGAGTGGGTAGAATGGAGATCAACATGTTTTAGAGGACTCAGCAATTTTCAATCTGCTTGTCTGAATCATCTTCAAGAAGCGAGAGCAAGATCTAAAAGGTCAGCCAATCTAACAGTGATCTCATCTCACAATCCTCACACTTGCTCTATATGTACCACTTAAGATTATCGCACAAAATTTCATAAGTGAATCAATAAGCAGAGAGTCCATTATTATATATATTCACACTTTCATTTCCAAGTACAGAGAAATAAACAATGGCATTTACTCTGATATGCTTGTATAAACCAAGATAATACAAATACATAATCATGTATTATCATAGAGTATTTGGCCATAGGAAAAATGCTCAATAAACAAAATTGACAAAGTTCTCAATGGAATGGATGAAAAAGAACAATATATATGCAAGTCTAAATTAAGTATAGCTTCTTTAATAAGGTCACAAAGTAAGAATGGTATCAACATGCAAAAGGGATACAGTCAAGTAATTGTAGTGCTCTGATATGAAGACAAGAATGAACAAAAATATTCCAGATGAGACTGAAAAGTGGTCCATATTATTAGCAATATATCCCAGCATGCATTTGTATGATGTGTCTATAATTTGGGGGTGCATATGCTTTTAAAGTCATTCCTTATCAGATTGCAATCAACAAATATTTTAGTAACAAAATAAATTAAGTCAGTATTTCAACATCAGCAGGTTTTTGTATTTTATACCTGTTAATATGATCCAATGAGGATATATGTCTTGTAGCAAAATGTATATCAGAATAATTCACTCTTTAATTTTAGAAGAGAAATACTTTCATCTTTATACTAAAAATATTAAAAAACTAAACAGTTTACCAGCATCTATCAAACATGAAAGGAACTTTCAAAAATAAACTATACAGCCTCAAGCAAAAATTATGCAATCATCACACTTAGAGGATGTATATACACACAGCTTTTTATTCCACAGAAAATCAACAAATTCCAGATATAGCAGAAAACAAGATTTATTCAATCATCAAACATTCTGGCTTCATGAAATACCCCTCAAACAAATTTGATTAAAACATTTAAATTAATGTTGTGTTTTTTTCTAAAATCACCTCGAGTAAAAGATTACAATATAATTCAATGTTGAGAAAAACTACAGATTCACCTTGTAATTTGTTTCTCTGAAATAAATCCCTATGCAAGTTTAAATATGCAAATTAATCTGCAGTTAAAATCTAGTGTTTACAGAGATTGATGAGCTTTTGGACTCGGATTATTGAAAGGAAACATGTTTCCAACAAGAGAGTTGTTAATTGAAACAATGACAAGGATTATCAAATTCCTTTGTGAATAAATACAAAAGTACAAAATGAGAAGAAAAACATGCAAATATAAAATGGAAGTGTCAGGAAAGCAATGTCAAAAAAAAATGAAGCTTTCAAGGTGAAAATCCACAAAAAATACAAACAAAAAAGAAATGGACAGAAACAGGAGTTAGTGTCTGAATTAAATAAAATTTACGTTTACAAATGAAGGCCATCACTATGACCTAAAATGAAGAAAATAATATTCTTCTTCTATATTCTGTGTCCCTTCTAGACATTAGCAAGAATGCCTCTAAATTGTTTTCTATACATTGTACCTCTTACTAAATTTTGTTTTCTTTTTTTTTTTGGCTATCTTACCTTATCCATGTTCTGCCAACAAATTCTTTAGGTAGGTGATGTGTCCCGGAAAGGGATATATTTGAACGAAGTAGCTAAGTGGCTTTGGCTACTATAACCAAGTAGAATAGAGTAACAGTAATCAACTGGTACGTGTCGTAGTCGCAGGCAAGAAGTTTAGATCAATGGTGTAGTCCAATGGACGCCGTTATAGACTTAGCTCTCAGACTAAGGCTCTCTTCTGACTCTCCTACACATCTGTCGATATTTATGACAGACACCAGCCAATAACACACCAGTGACGGGGAACACAGGTATTTGCAGATTCCATTATATCAGGTTATGCACTACTTTCCTCTGTTCCTCTCATTCATAATATATCCTGTCAGTGTTACATTTTCTAAGCCCTCTTTTCTCATTACGTGCCCAAGAAATTTCACTTGTCCCTTCCCAATGTTAAGTATAAGTTTCCATATATGGTGTTCAAGTTTTGTCTATAAGGCAAATAAACTCAATACAATTATTAAAATATGAAGGGTAATGAAGCAAGCCTAATGACACAAAATGAGCAAAGATGGCTTGGAGAATTTGACATGCACAGGACATATTGATAGCAAAATGGGCAGAGAGAAGTAGTGAGCAACCTACCACATGTTTTTGTAAATGGATAGAGCAGGATACTAAACAAAACATTGCTAAGAGCTACAAAGGAGAGGAAGTTGTGGAGAGCCACCATCACCAACATTATGAAGGGATGTGATGCATAAAAGATCAAGCATGATCAAAATAAATCTAAATTCCAGAAATACCAGTGACAAACTGAGATGAAATTATTTGGGACAAACCCGTAATAACTGTCTTTATGAAGAAAAGAGTAGGGAAATTTCTAGAAGTTAATTTTTACCCAAATGTTTTACCAACGTACACATCTATATAAAATATGATTGGATACAGTCAGTGTTCACAATAAGGTCTACAGCCTGTTTTTACCGAAGCAGATAAAGTACGATGGCAAAGTGATGCACTCCACTGATGATTAGTTTACTTTCTGTTAGTATTATGATGAGTTGGACCAAGGGAAAACTGGGTTCATGCTTTTCCTAAAACCATTAGTACAACACATATGCATAAAAACTCAAAAGCTTTGAATAAGTTGTTCACATCTAAGAAGTTATTTGCATTTGATATGCAAATATCCATTATGATTTCACAACCTTCAAAACTAAACACGACAAGCTCTATGAATTTTAATTCACAATAAAGACTTACCTTTCTTATATCCTATTAGAAGCAAGAAAAGAAAAAAACAAAAAGAGAAAATACATTAATAAAATTTCTTCAAAGTAAGAAATTCAAGTTGTAAAAAGATAGATATATAAATATACAGTTCAATAGAAAAAACAAACAATATTAAAACCTTTAAAAAGCTTTTGAGAAAATGTACAAATCAATTTGCTTTTAGAATACTTTTAAAAAATAAAAAGCATTGCAGCTTTCCAGATTATAATTTATAGATTTTTCCACTTATAACTTTTTAAGTGTGAATATTTCAATGTATTATGTTATTAACTATTGCTTCAGACAACATTGCCAACATTGTTTTATAGTAAAAATTGTCTTTAAAAGACTTCATTTATACTTGAACTGATTGACATTGAAAAATAATCCATTTCTTAGCATCAAAATGTTAAAATATGTTATTCAGAGGGAGTACCTTCTAGCTACAATTCCTCTTTTTGGTTTTAGGTACTTGTTTTAGTAATGAACTTTTTAAAAGATTTCACAGACACTGATGAGAAAAAGAATCGGTTAAAAGTGAGAGATTTGTCCTTAAATTTTATTGGCTTTCCATTCATCTTTTCTTATTGTTTTGTTCTATTTTTTTTTTTTTTGTAAGCGTTTTACCCCAAGCAAGGTGGGAAGCCACTAGGATGCAAGGGGTTACAGAAAATTTAGAGCAAGATCAGATAGGAGTGATAGAAGAAAGCATGAGGAGAAGGGTAGTGGATAGATCAAGGCAACTGGAGATGTCGATTGACATTACATTTGAATAGCTGGAGATTATAGCTCTCAGGGAAACTGGAATAGGAAAGGGAGTTACACAGGCGAGAGGTGTGAGACATGAAGCTATTGGAGTAGAAGAGACGGCTACATTTAGGAGTTTCGACAGTGAAAGTGTGAGAGTGGGATGCCAGCCTCGTAGGGCGCTTGAACTCATGAAGTCTGGGAACCAGCGAATGCAGCTCCTCAGAGCAATTGCCATGAAAGTATTTGTAAAACAGACAGAGAGAGGCGACGGCGTGTCTGTGAGAAAGTGAAAGGAGTTTAAAGGAAAAGGTAAAAAATAGAAATGACACTTAGAATCAGGAACAAACTACTGAAATTTCTAGAACACAATCAGGAAGCATGCTTGCAGAATTTGGCACTTAGATGACATATGGAATGCAAAAAGGACATTGGGTGGTATTAAACCTGATGAGTTTGTCTGAATGGATCACAAAATATGTGGGTAGGAGGCTTGACAAATAGACAATATTATGCTAAGAATTATAAGAGATAGGAGGTTGTGGGAGGCTGTGATCACCCACATCATGAAGGAACACAGCCAACGTGATTGCAACAAGATAAGAATTTTTATATTTCTTTAACTATTAAACAAATAACATAGTTAAGAAAAGAATCATTTGATCCTGACAAGATCAAAATTCTAATACTTCTTTTTTTCTAATGTATGTTCATTGTACATAGAATGTAAAAATGACTTGAGTATAAAGATAAAACAGTAATGGTAGAAATGACCTTTTTCCATACAGGTAACATTTGGCACTGATTGACAGATTGAACAGTTGGCTGTCAGCAGACATTTATAAAACCTTCCTCTTAAGAGAGATTTTCAAGAAAATAAATTTGAAATTCACTGTTATTACTCTTTCTGTTACTGATGGGAGTTTCCTTCCTAGCATTTTGTTTAAGGTAGTGCAGAACATCAACTGAATTTTATCATTATTTTTACTTGTAGTTACATGTACTATCCATTTCAGTTGCTGTTCAAAATCTACAGGTGATGTAGTTTTTGCTACTTGGTAGCATTCTTTGTTATTCTATAATATCCGTCGATAAGTTTTGATGAAGAGTTGTCTTCAAGACGAAATATTTTTTTTGAAACCATTTTTAATCATTAATCCAAGAAAATAGTTGTAGATAGCTGGATACTTGAGATATTTCTGAACAAGTTTGATGACTGTGTGATACCCATGTGGGTGTCTAGACATGGGAAGGGGATTTAAGCATATAATTTGCATTCCGGGGTTAATATTTTGTTTTTAAAGCATCTTGCATTGTTGGACAAAAATACCTCTGGCACAATCTATTTTATGTGTAATTTCATTATAGTCAAATTCATAAGAGATTAATATCTCTTTACCTTTGTAGAGTTTAGATTTGATGAGGTTATTTAATAACATGACTTGTGTTGATAGGTTAATATTTTGGTTTTATAGCGTCTTGTATTGTTTGACAAAACTATACCTAGTTCAGCCTATCTGCCAACATTGTATATGAAAGTCAAATCTGACAAGGCTATTTAGAAGTATATTCATTCTTTTATTATTCAACACAAAATTTATAATAATAGCAATGTCTCATCTCAGAAATTATGACAATTTAATATTATTCTACTGTTTGGTGCTGTTGTATCATTGAGGTGAATGATACGCAGAGAATAATGAGTGCTTGATATATTTATTCAGCACCAGTATCCAGTGCTAACGGATAAAAAAAAAACATAGAAGTTACAAACAATTAACAAGACAACTTACAAGGAATAGAGGAGGGTCAAATACTGTATTGCTAAACAAAATAAGATCAATTTGAATATTAATCAGCTTAGTATCAACTTATTTATCAACAGTTCAAGTCCGTAATCATAGACTATGAGCCAGGTCATCTGCTAGAGTACTGAAGGAGTGCTAGCTATTCTACAACAGGCCTCACCCTACATTTCTTAAAAAAAGGACCTTAAAGTGAGATAGTTTAGTATTATTTTGAAGTGTAAGATAAAATTTCAGTAACTACAGTGTGTATGCTTTTATTTTGACAAAATATAAGAAGTATAAAAAAAATCATCTTACAACAGCATCATATTTTATTTTTGTCAATAAAACCACCACAAAGACAAATCCAAATTTCAAGTCTTTGTTTATAAGAGAAAGACTGAAAAACAATAGCAAATATGCTGTACTTTGATCTTTTAAAATATTGTTGTAATGGAATGTCCCATACTCCCTATCACATAAATTGACTATATCAGTAGATATATATATATATATATATATATATATAGTATGTACAAAAGATATACCTGGCGACTTGCTTTGGGAATTACTCGCCTGCTAACTGATTCCTTGTGTTTTCAGTAGTGTATTCTTTTTACAATAAACCTCTTTCTTTCATCTATGCCCATGTTGCTGTTTCTTTCACTTGAGTACCATCTTTGTCTGCAACCTTTTTAAGGACACAACAAAAATATAAAAATATCTCATTTTAAGGTGTTTTTTTCAAAGAAATGCAGAATGGCTTGAAAACTTTTTGTCTGTTGTATATTTACTGCTACATGTAAAAAATAATAGAGCATAAAGAAAAAAACTCAAGATAATAAAGGCAATATGAATTAATCTAATTCATCAGTTCTAGTTGACTTCTGATGTCAGACATATTTATTTCAGACAAACTCCCAAAGACAGAATATATGAGTTTTTCTCATCAGAATCCGTCCATGTATTGAATACTGTTGTTATATCTGGTCTGGTGCTCCTACTGGTATATTGAGATTCTTGACAAAATCCAGAGAAGTGGCTGCAATACAATCGATCCTGACCAGGCAGCTTGTCTCCAGTCACTTTCTCCCCCACATGATGTTTCTCTCTACTATAAATATTTTCATGGCAACTGCTTGGATTTCTTTCCTGGTGCCACATCTACATGAATTTAAGTGTACAACTAGATTGGCAACAAGATCTCACTGCTTTACTGCTGAACTAGCTCAATGAAAATGTTACTTCTACACTAATAGTTTTTTTTTTGCACACTTCTCACCTGTGGAAGTCCTTTCCAAGTTCTTGCTTCCCTGATAAATACAGTCTCAAAAAATTTAAATGCAATGTCAATCATCATCTTCTGTCTTCTTGAATCCTGTTCCTTTTTTTGTCCTTGCCTTAATCCTTTTTCAATTTTCTCTTTCAGTCTCTGTAATACCCTGTGTTCTAGTGGCATTTTTGCCTTTCTTGGGGTGAAACAATTAAAAAAACAAAGACTATGAAATATGATATTAAAAAAAATCAAAGATAAATTTTGTTTCATGAAAAGTCATTTTCTATCTGATATCTAGATATAATGATATCATATGATTGAAAAAAGCTTACTCGTAAATAGAGATCATTTTTGCTCCCAGAATATTGCTAAATGTGAAATAGTACATTAAAGTACTCAAAAACTACAAGTTTATAGAAATTTAACCATATACAATATTTGAGTGGGATGATTCCATCATGCACACTGCTAGGAAAGTTATGAAGTGGCTGGGAATCATGGTGTTTATGTTCAGCACTGACTGGGAAACAAGCACATTTTAAATTCTACAGAAAACATGGAGTTAATTTTGAAGCAAAAAGTTGTCTCAACAATGTTTTGAGATAATAAAGACAGAGACACAAACCACAGAAGTAAATAATGAAAAATTTAAAATGGATTTGCAATTTAAGTACTTCATGTTAAATTAATATTTCAATTTTTGTTTTAATTTCTTCTTAAATTTTGATCAGTTATGATAATCTTAAATAGTTTTCAAAAACTTGCTACCACAAGTTAGGAGATGAACAACAGAAGCCAAGACAAAAATTTAAATTCTATATAACCACAGAAAACACATACTCATATTTCCCAATTCATAATAGTGGGGAAACATGCATATACACAATTCTCTGTTTGCTATCACAAGTAATATCTTCCCTCATGCTAAGCTTAAAAAAGGAGCTCAGGGCAATATCTTCAGGCATTTTACATATAGATTGGATATTGGTATTTGGCTATTTTTTCTCACTTGGAAGTTTACATTTTCCGCAGCTTTCCTCATACATTTTTTTAGTGTTTTCTTTTTAATTTTTTGTCCTTCACTATCTCTAACTCTGTCACACCAGCTATCCACCAGATTGTAGCCATCAAGCTCTCCAGAGGCTTCCTGTTCATTTATAGGATTTTGCCTGTTTTTTTTCCATAAAAAAACCTTTAAACACTGTATGGGTTCCCAATGATAAGCGTGGGTATCTCACAGACATTATCAGTTACCTGTTTGTAGAAACTTTAATGATTGTATTATTTAATTTCAGATTAATGTCCTCTTTTTCATTGTTATTATCACAATGATTTAGCCATTATGTCCTTTTACCTTCTTCAGGTGTCTTCCAACCTTGAAAACTTTATTTAATCTACAGAGTAGATTGTTCTCAATGCGCTGTCCATGTGTAGGGATAATTTACCTCATTTGTTTTTGGTACTGCTCAGTTAATTCTAACCCAGTTTCTAATGAGTTTGAGTCTGTACCTCCTGAGTCTGTATGCCCCAGAGATTGAACCCCAAATTACAATGCCACCAAATTAAAAAAGAAAGGATTCCATGGGTGGAGTGAGTAAGCAACAATGTAGACTTAAAAAAAATGACAACAAAAAGAATACTTATGCTCAGAATGAAGAAGTGAAAGTTTAAATTATTTGGTCACAATAAGGAATAAAGATTTGGAATACATAATCTTCACATGATATACTGAAGGAAAGAGAAAGGGGAACTTAGTGAGCCACAGACTTGACGAGCTTGTTTGAACAGATGGTAGAACCAGGAGCCTTAGCAAAGTGAGAAAAACTGCTATGGGCCACAAGGAAGTTTTGGAAAGCCATGATCACCATGATCTGAAGGGATGTGGCATAGAGTAAAATAAAGGAATGTATTAATCCTCTAGGCTTTTGACTAAATCAAGAAGGATGTTGAGTGGAATGGCTGAAATGGTGCAATAACAACAAAGATAGAAACATTGGTCCTAATGTAACTAATTGCTCCTCATCCCAGAAAGTCAGAAAGAGACTTTAATGCCAGGATCTTTTCTTTTGTATAACCTACCAAAGTATAAGAACATACAAAGAGACTATGTAGCATGGTACACTGAAGTAGTCATGCACCAATAATTAAGAGAAATAATGTAAAAGTATAGTATACCAAAATGACCTTGTCACAAAACATCTAAAATCTGTCAACATTAAAGAAAAGGCCTAAAATTACATGGTACTTCAACTTTGACATGTTCTGTTCGTAAAAATCTATCTCAAGCCTTCTAATACTGAGAAAAGGAAATGGAAAATGCTCTCCCCTGGGGTTTAATTTCTCTTTCATTCTGGTTTCCCTAGGACTTCTGAAAATCTAACTATGCAAGCCAATAAACCAATTTTGATTCTAAATAAAAATGTATTATCAGCTCTGATTTTAAACATGTACTGCATCAAAGGTTATCAGGTCCATAAGAATAATCAAGAGATAAAAATAATGTTTCTTAATTAAAGAAAAAAAAAAGTTTTGCTCATGGCTCTCCACAACCTCTTAACCTTTGTAGCTATTAACAGTATTTCTCTTTTTAACTGACTCTTTAATTATATGTATAAGCATCCTTTTGTCTCCATGGTATTTTCAGCATCCTTCTGTAATCTATTTTCACCTCAAGTTTCCTCTTCAACATTCACTGCTATATGGAAGGAATGATATTATATATCAGAACACACTTTTCAAGAAAATTTGTTTCTAAAATAATGTTATTGTTATTCCTCCTTCCAGTATTGACGGGTGGGGAGGGTTTTTTTCCTCACATTTATTGGAAGTAGTGTGGAACATGAAGATTTTCATTATGTTATTATTTCCTCTTCAAGTTAGATGTGTTACCTATTTTAGTGGCAGCTGCTGTTTAAAATCCTCAAGTGTTGTGATTTCTTTTATTTGGTACAGTTCTTTGTTTGTGATTCTGTAGAACCAGTCCAGAACAGTAAATGATTTTCACTAAGACCTAGAGACTTCATTTGCTATTATCATTACTAATTAGTATAGATATGTGGCTGAGGGATTAGAATGTTTCCTTTCTGACCGTGAGACTCAGGCTCGAATATCCCTATGGTTGATTTGCCAGGAAGGTAACTTCTTGTTACCAGCTTGGTAAGGCAATCCCAGCATGCAGCATGAAATAGTTTGCTAGCGGAACTATTTGCTAGCAGTCAATGGTTGTGATTGCATAATGTCATCATGACTGAAGTTTTGATATTACTCATCCTTTTCAGAATGTTGGTCACGTAAAGCACTTTCTCATAGGAAATTGTAACTAAAGTCCACTCAGCATAGTTTCAGTATAAATCACAGGTGGGCTCTGTGAGTGCTGAACAAATACAAATGTACCTGAGCAGGCGTCTGTAAGAGGGATTTGGCTGCCACAATAGACAGGCATACATGGATAAAAGCAGCCAGACATTATTATATTATCATTATATATTATATACTTATCAGTAATTATTTTCAAACAGGTATCAAATGATATTATTATTAGGAAATGTATCCACATCTTCAATTTCTTTCAGTACCTAGATGGGTGACTTCTTGGGATTACCAGGTACTGTAAGCGTGGATGTGCAGATGGTGTAATGGATAATGGCTCAGAATTGTTAATCAGAGTGCAGAGTTCCAATCCTCATTCATTATATTCACTTATGCACAAATACCCTTGGGAAAAGGATGAATCCACCCCTTCTCCCTCCAGCTATGGGTTAATTAGTAAGACTTGTATCACTAAATCATTATTATTACAAAAATAAAAAAAATAAATATTGTGTACAAAATACTTGGATTTTGGCATTAAATATCTTAAAGAGGTAGATATGTCATGAAACAAAATCAACCAAACCAATTCCTTTTCATAAAAATTCTTAAGTTCAGGAATAAAATATTTGAAGCCAAAGCAATAAAATTGCGTGATATGACCTGATGTAATGTTTATATATGAAGTATTTTTATTGTTAACAGACAACCTTTATATTAATAATATGCATACTTTGATAGAAAATATTAAGTATTGTATCCCAAATGAGATTATTTTTGTACAAATTATACTACTGATTTTGATATAACTTGGTTATCATTCACAAGGGTTACTCTACATTTAACTCATTAATCTGTACTATCACATTTTTGAGGATTTATGGATTTTATGTAAAAATTTATAAATAACACATGATTTTGTTTATAAGCCTATAGTATAGTATAGTAATTGTAAATGAATTTTATGGTGGACATTAATGGATTCCAGTCAATACATCGTTTATATTAAATCAGTAAATTCTTCTCTAAAAATACCATAGAAAGATCAAGATAATGTTGGAAGTTTAACAAAATGACTCCAGATTAAACTTGTTTTTTTAAATAAAGCACAATCAAGCCCCTTTGTTTATTCATCAATCATGGAAAAATTTAGTTTTGGTATAGAAATCCTTTTTCTTCATACAATATTCTAATTCCCAGCAATGATAACAGGATTCATTTGGTTGCATTAATTAGATAATACTATTTATAAACTGAGTAATGTTGCTCGATATTTTCTCAAATCTGTTCGTCAATAATTTTCCAAAGAAACAATGAATAACAGTTATGTATGTACCAGCAGAAGTACAAGGTCATTATTGTAGTTTAAATGATAGTAAGTTAATTAATATACAAATGCAACAAAACTTTAAGTTTCTATAAAAATGATTATTCAAGCAACTGGCTTATAATTCAAAGCTATTGATAAATTATTACTTAATTGATCTGGGTGCTTCCTGTAGTGTAGTGGATTGCATATTAATTTCATAGACTCGTGTAATGAATTCAATCATGAATGGAGCTGTACAACATGTCCGATTGACTGATTGATACTTTTATAGAGTATTTAAAACCAGAAAATTATTTTTGTTAGATTGTAAGAATTTAGCAATACAAGGTTTACTAATTAATCCATAGCTGGGGGAAGAAGAGGTGAATTCATACCTTATCCAAATATATTTGTGCCCAAGTGAATATAACAAACCTAACTAGAATTGAAACTTGGCTCACTATTTAACAATTTCAAGCCTTTATCAATTACACCACCCACACATCCAAGCTTCTAAGGATGTAGTATTCTCAAGTGGTCACCCATCTAGGTGCTTAATATTGCTTAACTTCAGTAATCATACAACATGATGTGGCTGTAAACCCAACATGCCTGTCAGCTAATACATTCACATAACACCACAAAAATATTAACTAATGGCAGTAGCTATCAGAAACAATAACCAACCAGTATAAAAAGTATATAAAAAATAATGTTCACACCTGATTTTGCAGATAGTTTGGATCCATCAGGCATAGTAGAAATAACATCTTTGTTACACCGATGAAGTTTTTAAATCGATATCATGTCTCTACAGAAATGACACCAGTCTAATTTGTTATATACTTTTAATGTATTGTTAACTTAAGATAGTGGTTTCACTGATGCTAAAATGTAAGACTATTTTTTTTTTTGCCTCAAGACTGACATGAAAATCAGATTCACAGTGAAAGATTTTCAAGAATACTTTTTAAACTATTATCATGAAGATTTACCCAGCTTTCCTCATTACTGTTTCTGCTTACAACAGATTACAAACTAATATGACCTGTTTTCTGCCATTTATTATGATCTTGATCAAGCTTATTTTATGTTTGCCACTCATTAGTTGGTGATCACAGAATTATCCCTAAACATCTGATTTCGTTTCACTCTACTTCTCTTTCCAGATATTATAGATAATTTCAAAGTACAATTTAGTACTAGGTACTGTACTGGTAGTTCTGATGCATTCTGATATTTTTAAGGATTTGCTAAAGATGTTACAAAAATTGATTACATTTCTAACAGTATTTATCTTCATTTTGTCTTTTAGCTTGAGATCACTGATGATGTCTTATATTGTTATACACAGTTTCATTCTGAGTTGAAAGCTTTCGAGTCAATGTCATACAATCTCAAATAATTTCAAGAATGTATTATTTTTAATCATCTCACTCCAAGCAAGTTAAGTCATTAAGACACAGGGTGTTACAGATTGTGAAAGAATAAGGAAAAAGAGAAACATTATTAAGGAGCAAGAACACCAGAGTAAGTGTAATCCAGAAGACAGTACATAATGATTTAAATGTCATTTAAATTCTTGAAGATCGAAGTTGACTGGAAAGCAAGAAACCAGAAGAGAGTTCCACGAGCTAAAAGGACAGGAAAAGAAACTGTTTAATTATATCTCAATGCATCCATTTTTTTTTTATCATTTCATTTCTCACAAATGATCACTGAGCATGAAAGAAAATGAGAAATAATTATTTAGAAGAATGGATAATAAAAGAAGTGAATTCTGAAAGACAAGTGATGATTAATATTGCATTTGAAGATATAATTGATATGAAAGCAAGAAATTGGGAGATAGTTCCACAGGTGAGAAGTCTGGGAGAAAAAACTATTAAAATAAAATTTACATTTCTAGCTGTTTCAACAATAAAATGAAGTAACAGAGTTTCCAATCTAGTACTGTGGTTAATTTCATGATTTAATGGATATCTTCACTTTAGCATTGATTAGTTTATTTCACCATAGTCATGTTTTCTGGAAGAATCCCACCCAAAGCATAAAATATATACAGGCCGACCTTGACTTAACTGTTGAGATATTTAGGCATAACAATTTAAATCAATATCACATGCATATACTAAAGTGTCTAACTTCATTTGACAAGACTTTTGATATAATTTATACTTAGGGAAATCTGACAGAGTTATTTCCCTTGAACGTGTAAGACATTTCACCATAAAATCTACTTTCATTTCCTTTGATTATTCTTTTTTCATTGATGATATACTTTTTTCATTTTCTTTTAATTAAAATTAATATATTTATAAGTTTAGATAATTAGCTAAAATGACAGTCCTGACAAGATAAAAACTGAAATAATTTTAAATTATGCAGAATTAAACAGAGATTAAAAGAAACTACTATACTGATTCATAAATCAATGCCAATGTGGAAAGGATATGATGATTAAATTTATAATTCCTTCTCATAAAATTAGTCTACTTTCCAAACAATGTTATCTTTTTAGTGTAATATACTTTCATAAGGAAATATCTTTCTTTTATAAAGTTTGATTTCTTTCACATCAAAACTGACTTATTATTTTAAAATAAAGAAAAAAATAGTGTCAATGTTTTTCTTTCTTCAATATCATTGAAAGATTTGATAACAAGTGACAATAGTTTTTGCGAGATTACAAAGTTTACTATTTGATTTTGCATGTTCAGTACTTGACTTATAACTTTGTTAATTTACTCTGCAAATCTACATTTATGACAGGCTTTTCAAAAAAAAAAAAAATCAACATTATAAAGTTACAAATACTGAACTCAATTCCAGTCCTGGGTATGACGATACACTACATCCACATCCTGGGTAAGACGATAAACTAAATCTGACAGCAAGGCCTCTGATCAAGAGGATTTGAGAAGCATGGAGCCACCTCTTGGTTGCTGATGTTGCTAGGTCCACCCTGATCCGGAGTGGTGGCACCTGTTAGGGTCCCAGCTATGGTTGGCTCCCAAACTGGGGTCAAAACACTGTGAAAGTGTAAAAGTGGGTTTTGATACCAGAAATACTTTGTAAAAATTATTATTACAAGCAACAGATTTTTGAAGGAAAATTATTACCTGTTATACATTTAAAAAAATAAATACAACCAGCAATAAAAGTCTTGTTGGCATTAAATAACCCATTGCAGTTGCTATGTTATAAAATAAACCAAACCAGACCAAACCATGAACTATATTCATAATTTCAAACAAAATTTAAATGCAACATTTATTTTCTTGTCAAGGATCTTATTTCACGAAATTAAAACTCTAAATTAAAGCAAATTCCAATCTAATAAACAATTATTTTAAAGCCAATTAGAAAAGCTTTTTGCCAAATACAATCTTATAACTCAAGGGAAGCAGCTGACAATATCTGCATGATTTGCCATAATTTTTATAGCTACGTGTTTCTTAGATTTATTGACCAATTACAACACTTTATTTAAAGTCTTAAAAAAATGAAGCTTATCTGATCTTGCTAAATTTTATATCAAGAACTGTAGTTGTCTTGGGAGAGTGCAAAAGGATTAAGTACTGATAAAAAACCCATTCAATCAGCAGCAGTCATGTGGTAACCACCATATTTTTGGAGAGAAAAACTGAAACCAGAGTTGCTATATCCTTGCTTAGAAAAGCTTCCTTGCTCTTAATTTTTGGTCAGATAGCATACAAAGTAGGGAGTAACACATCATTCATCTTTGAATTTATTTCCATGCTAATGTTCATTAGTTTTATCAGTGTCAAATTTGTCCATCATGTCTCCTATGTCCTTATAAAAACAAATATTCATACACACAGAATACTTCTACCGAGCTGCTGCTACTTATGCCTGACTGAGTTTTCTTCATTTACTGCAGCTGCTGTTGTAGCTTTACTGTCATTTCTCTTTCATTATTAATGGTTCCCATATCATATTCATTTCTATGCTGGGTCTACTAAAGATGTCCTGATAGGTTAGCATATGCACTGAATCAGGCTCCAATTCCTCCACTCAGAATTGTCTATTTGGACAAAAGGGAAGTGAATTAATGTATTGGTTTGTGAATTTCATGATGTAGATAATGTACGTTTAGTCCTTGGCAGGACAGTCTGTATTTGGGCTCAATGGAAACAGATTTAGCAATAACTGAGCAGTACCAAATAAGAACTAGTCAACAGGGCAGCACAATAGGAACAATCTACATAGATTACATAAAGGGTTCAGTTCAAAACACTCAGTACATTATCTGGTTCAACAACATTATGTAAAATGGGGGGGAGGACAACAACCAAAATATGTATTAACAACAATAAAGATGAGAACATTAGGCAACATCTAAATAATTTTTACAATATTATAATTTTTTTTACAGAAGGCAATTTATCTGGAGTCAGATGTAGTAATTATAATAGTCAAATGAAATATCAATTATCACATGATAATCAATTTCTATTTCATTTTTGAATCTCAGACAACTTGACATACATCTCTGTTGAACAGTTAATTAAATTTCATTGAATGAAAACATTTCTGTTTATGGCCTACATGATCAAAGATATACCATATTCAGTGGTATATAAGACTCCCATGAAATTGTAGTGATAGCAAAAAATAAATCTGTAAATCACCTCTAACCCTTAGTACTACACGATGTAGGAATATGAAACTAAAATAATAAATAATTAATAATAAAAGAAAAATTAAGAGTTAAGTAATAAAAATGACTTTAAAATGTAGATAAGCAAGATAATTAACATTAAAAAAGTAAAAGTTAGATTATAAAAAAAAATAGTTAAATAAATATTGAAAATTCCAATCATGCTCCAGAATAGGAATTTTTTCACTAATTGAAATAGAAATCAAATTTTCTTTCTCTACATCTCTGACAGCAAAATAAAGTAGATGTCCAGGGACAAAACTCTGACACATCATGTGGCTCCCACCAGATAAGCAAAAACTTTTTATCCCTGTATACATACATGTTTTTTTTAAAATATACAATATTTTTTCTGGAATGTATATGCCCACCTTTTATCTTTTTTGTTTATGCTTATTGTGTGATATTTTGTGTATGATTTGTTTGTAATTTATGTGTTACCATTGTGGGGCTGATGATGTGTGTGTATATATATATATATATATATATATATATATATATATATATATGTATATATAAAAGAAGTACAGTCAGACAATGCAGATGCACTATCAGAACAAACTCACAACAATATTTTAGGCTAGGTATGCATATTCCAAGCACCATTGTGGTGCACTAGGAAGCTTTATCAGTGATAATATTTTTCCTGCTGTCATTAGGAATTTTGGGTCTCTAACAACAATGTTCACCCTCATCCCAGCCAGGAACAATCATTTACTAGTCTGAAATGAATCTGCAAATCTTTGGCTGAGCTGTTTATTGGTCTGATTCTTTTGGATTTTCAACCAATGAAAATTAGTTGTATAGTTTCTTTGGTCTATGTTTACCTATGTAATATTTTATGGGTGTGTCAGTCTTTGCTACATTTTGTCATATTTCATTTAAATATTTGAAATTTCCATATATACAAATGTATGCATATATATAGACACATTACATAAAAATAATTTTATTTTGACTTGCTTCTATTTTAAATCTTCTTGTGAAAAAAAAAATAAATAAAAATAACAAAACTATTCAATAGGTTTTCATTAAATGTTGACCTTCACCTGTGGGATATTTTTCAGGATGACTTTTTTTCTTTTTAAATATTTTCCATTAAATATATGTTAGATTGTTCTATGACAGTTTGCATCAAGAAAGTGTTCAGATCTGAAGCCATTTGTTTGTCCATGTGGATAAAAAAACATTGACAAATGTGGGATGTTATTTCCACTTAGATATGCAGCCATATGACACGATGATAGTCACAATATGCATCATTATAAAAACAGTAACAATTTCAAGAACACTTCCTTTCTTTATGGACCTGCATGTTGGCAGATATGACAAAACTAAATGACAAACAAAGACATAATATCAGTGATTTGCTTACTTTCGCCTTTGTCAGGCACACCACATACACATTATATATACAAGGTGCAATGTGTAAATTGTTGCAATTTTATATTTTTTATTTTGTTTGTTTTAGATTTTCATGATTGCACAGTATAGTAGAGCCAGTTGGGCAACATCTGTGACAAAAAGAGCACCATTTGGAAATTTTGGAAACAACATGCTGTACAGTGCAAAGAATTTGGAAAAACCTGGATGGTGATTATGAAGGTGTTAGAGTGATTACTAGTGATGGCAACATCATGCCTCCATTCATTTCTTCATAGGGCCTCAGACAGGGAGGCCTACATCAAGTGCCTTGAGAAGGTAGTGCTGCCTTGGGTCAAGAAGGAGGCTGCTGGAAGACCCTATGTCTGGCAACAGGACTCTACACCATGCCACACAAGCAGGAGAACACAGTCATGGCTGCCAGATAATTTTTGTGAACACGTCACCCCTTATATCTGGCCACTTAACTCCCCAAACTGTTTGATTATTATGTGTGGGGTACAAATGAGTTAGAGACCAACAAATCTCTTTGTAATAACAAAGACGAACTGAGAGCAAAGATTATTGCAGCATTCACTAACTTAAACAAAGAGATCATCTCGAAGGGTATCAGGAAATTCCAAAGTTGTCTAGAGGCTGTGGTTGAAGCCAATGGTAATTTTATTGAATAAATTTACTCTTTAGTGTTTAAAGATATTTTGGTGTACTTTTATTAAATATGTGTTAAAATGAGATGTCAGTGTTTTTTTTTCATTTTTGCATAATTTAGATGACAATATATCTGTCACAACCTGTATTTTAGTGGGAATTAAAATGCCCCATGAATATTTATCACTGCACATTGTTGGTTAAAGAATAAATGTGTCAAACATTTTGGTATAAATATAAGGAAATGATGAAGATACAAATCACTTGAATAACAAAATGTCTTCAGCTCACAATTCCAGTTAATGTAGTACATTATTCAGTCATGACAGTATTTTTAGTAATATGTATAAATGTTAAACACTCAAAAGGATTTCTTCTAAGAACACAATCAGCATCATAAAAATACTTTCATCAGAAGAATAAAATAAAAAGGACCAATATAGATTAGGATTCTTTGATGGTGCCATTTTCTGGTGGCAATGGAGAGCTATTTACTGACATTTTATTCAAACAATTTCAACAGAGAGTGTTTACATTCACTTTGCACAAATGTATTTTTGGAAAGGCATAAATCCAATTCTCCCTGCATTCTCTCATATCACCATATATCTAGACATAGGATTTTTTGCAGAATATAACTTAAAAACAAAACTTGAAAAAATTCAAACATGCAATGTTTTCACCCAAAGTAAAAACTAATAAAAAAACTTTTTAATAAAACTTTTTTGCAACATTGACTACAGTAAATATTAAGAACACAATACAAAGAATTGTGTAATCTTGACAGCATTTTGCCCTGCAAGTAGTGAGCAAACATGATCTACAATGTGTCATTCTCACACAGATATTTTGGCCAGATATAAAGGAAAACTTTATGATATCTACTGACTTGTACTATTTACTATGGTAGAGTTTCATATATATACATGCACTGTCATGTGCAAAAGTTTAAAACCACCCAACCAAAAAATGTTTTTTTCATTTCCAGGCTTGTGATTGTACCAGATTATGTTTATGATGACATCCTTCTAATCAGCCATGTTAACAAACCAATACTCAGTGAGTGAATTGTCTTTGAAAAATTAATCAAGTTTGTTGGAAATATAAAGAGCTCAAATTTTGATTTTACACAAGGAAGAACTTTCTGAAAGAAAGATTTGCAACAATGTGCCTTGTAGCAAAATGACTGTTCATCAGGCTATTGTTAAATTCAAGAATTCTAGAATTTATACCAACAAGAAGTGGAGTGGTAGACCAACAAAAATGATACCTCATAACAATTGATCTGGCAAATAGCAGTTCAGTCTCCAACCAGTTCCTGCAAGAAAATGTGCTCAGCACTGCTTGTCAACATTACAAATGTTCATCATTCAACTGTTAGTAGGCACCTTGTTCATGATTTCAAGCTGAAAGCTTGTAAAACTGCTAAAAAACCTTGGTTAACTGAAGTCATGAAAGCCAGGCAGGTTGCCTTTGCTAAGATGTACAATAACTGGGATATAGCAAAGTGGAATAAATTCCTTTTCTCTAATGAATCCACTGTCCAGTAGTTTGCTCAGTGAGAACAGCAAGTTTGTAGGCCTGTTGGCACAAGATACAATGACCTCCATACCAAAGCTACATTAAAACATCCTCCCAGTTATAATTTGCGGGGCTATGTCCACTAAAGGGACAGCTGGAATGACAATGAACAGTGACAGGTCATTTGAAATGCTGAAGGACAAGCTTTAACTTCATATGGCTGTTCATGGTTGCGTTCAAAGTTAGTGAGTGTTTCATGAAAAAGAAGGAAGTCAAAAGCTTGGATTGGTAACAGTCCTGATCTCAGTCCATTTGAGCACCTGTGGACACTAGTTTTAGACAAAGTAGCAGATAAGCAACCCACAAGCACCAAAGACCTGGAAAATGTTATAAATCAAGTCAGGAGAGGTGATTTAACTGCTGTGTATGGTAAAAGTTTGGTGGACAGCATGCCTCATTGTCTACATGGTGTAATAAAGAACAAAGGCAGACATACAGAATACTGAACATTCAAAATTTGCTAGATTCTCATAAAAAATGTTTAATATGAGGGTTTCTCAAATTTGTCAATTTATGTTTTGAAGTACTGTGTAATCTTATGTGATTCAATGATTTTGCATAATAAATATATACAATAGAACACCATATATTGCTATATTGTGTATTTTACGTGAAAAAGACTTTGTGGTCTTAAACTTTTGCACACAACTGTGTATGCACATGTGTGTGTATATATATATATATATATATATATATATATACACATACACACACGGAGATGAGGAGGCAAAGGAGAAAAGCTTATGAAGATGTGTTTCGCTGAATGTCTGTTGATTTCAGCTTCTTCAGGTCAGAAGGAAAGTATAAACTGAGTCTAAGGAAAATCTGTCAGGATCCCTGAGATCAAGAGAGGCCATAAATTACCTTATCAGATATGATGACCAAAAACTGTCTGTTTTTTGAAGGGTAATATGTAAATTAATATATACTTAATAGCTCTATTGTATTACATTGAGCACTGCTTTATTAACACCATCACTATATGTGCAATATTATATATATATATATATATATATAGAGAGAGAGAGAGAGTTGTGCGTGTGTGTGTTTGTAAATGTGCATACTCGGTGTTGCTAAAAACAAAGTTGCTGGTACACCCACTTCACAATGACCAAATATCAGAATACAGATATTTGGAAGTTGGTGAGAATAAATATTTTTCAGTACCCTCTCATACGTCAGATACAAGCTGGAAATATGGATTAAATCAGATAGAATATTTATATAAGGATAAGTAAATATAAAGGTTTTCTTTATTTAATTGTGTGTTTGTGCATGTGTTTTCTTTTTGAAATAGTTCTAAAAATAAGTGTGAGTTACCTGATTATTAGAAATGGAATCTAAGCAATAGACATAGCTTCAAGTCTGACATGTAGACTTGTGATCCTTCAATCATTCAAAGCACCATTTATAGAAGATAAAGAAAATAAACAAGTCAACATTACCTGAGTTCTGAGTTATGCCCATTATTCTTTTTCATGAGAAAGGAAAGCTTTTAAGCCAACTTCTCTCATTCATTACACAAAAACAAAACAAAAAAAACAGGAAAGGTCTTATGTATATTTTTTTTTGCTGAGGTTTAATCTAATTCTTGAATATGACCCAAGCTTGACTTGGTCAACTCAGAGCCACATATGACATGGAGAACACATAAATCAGGTTCAATCTTGGTCAAAAGGTTGCTCAACTCATCTTTCCAAATGGAAAGAAGTCCATCATTGTCAAGGTGCCAAGAAGGGAAATTTCACCCTCTTAATGTTGGCACACAAAGACAGAAGACCAAAGATCTCAAAGTGATTCCATATCTTTTCTAAAACTCGGAATATCTCATTTGTCACCAACTAACTCCTAACAAACTTATTGGACTTCCTAATTTTCACTATAACATATTCTCAACAGTTAATATATTATTTTTTTTAGTATTCTGAGTATAAACTGTTTGCTTTTTTAGAAGAAAATGGAATATTTGCTATCAATATCTTTAATAAATTCTAAATAGAATAAATAATAATAATATAATAATAGCTGGCTACTCATATTCAAGAATACCTGTCTAATAGAGTTGCTAGCCAATCCCTATTGCAGACGCTTGCTCAGTCATATTTGTGTTTGTTCAACACCCACAGAGCCCACCTGTGGTTTATATTGTGCTATGCTGAGCAGCCTTAGTTACAGTTTCTGGCAGAGAGCATGTTATCTAGCAGGATCAACAATTTGAACAAGGTCAGCATGCTCAGACCCACAGTTATGATGACATGTGATTTTGTGCTTGCACAGCTATCGACAGCCCCCAAACATACAATCTACCCAGTTTCCCTCACACGGCTTGGGTCAACCTGTGGTATGGTTTTAATGCCCTTTCCAAAGTGCCATATGGTGGGATCACTCCTACCAGAAACATTGCAGTTTCATTGAAGACACTGGAACAAGAAATGCAATATTTATACTCAGAATGATACCAGTAACAGTATTCCAAATGCAGAACAATGTACACCTATTTACATTATTTACTTTTATATGATCTTTGTTGCCATATTCAAAATGTTTTGGCTGTTGTACACTCTGGTCTTCTTCAGGCGATTGGAATTTCAAGTTGAACCCTTTATTTCATCCACCGGGGTAGATTGTTCTAGTTCTGAAGAAGACTGGATTGTACAACAGTCAAAACATTGTGAATATGACAACAAAGATGAGGACAACAGTTTGAACAATGTAAATAATATAAATGATTACAATACCTCATCTCAGAAATATAGACAGATAATGTATACCTATCTTTAAGAAATTATACAAAATCATTCAATAAGGTATGAGACAAGGAATTGTCTAAACTACTTGATAATATTTATTTATTTTGGAAGTATATTAAAGTAATCAAGAACTTATATTGTGAGCAAACCACCACTATATGGATAGAAAGGATTTCAGTAAATGCACAAAAATAGAAACTGACCTAAGACAAGGATGTATCTTCTGACAGCTTATTCAATATTTACAGTGAAACAATCTTGAGATAATTAAAAGTCCTATCAGGGTGCATTATTAATGGCCATAATCTAAAAAAAATAACATATGCAGTTGACACAGAGTTGATACTCTATGGAAGTTAGTAAAGCTCAGTGAGAAGGAAGGACAAACAACAATTTCAAAATAACAGAATGTATGATTATCAGCAAGGGAAACAGACCTAGCTGTAAACAATAAATTAGAGATAGTAAAAGTCAAGCACGTATAAAACTGTAAATATTTTGGAAGAGTAAAGAAAATGTGACACTGAAATATGAATGTGTATAGTAATGATAAAGATGCCTTCCAAAAGCTAAGCAACATATTGAGGAACAGGAAAATTTCATTAAATTCAAAGGAAATCTATTATGTAATATCTGTCCTCCTATATGACAGTGAATGCTGGACTATCTCTGGAAGCAAACATAGGAGAGAGGTCATAGAAATTGCAAACATAGGAGGGAGGCCGTAGAAATAGCAAACATAGAAGAAAGGCCAAAGAAAAATGTGTTTGATAGAGATTAAGGAAAAGTGAGCATAAAAGAAAGTGTTTGTGGAATAGTGAGCTTGTGAGAAATCTCATGGAAGAACAAGTCTGTGAGAAAGAGAGACTACCCGAAGGATTGAGACTGGGAAAGAGAGACTACCCGAAGGATTGAGACTGGGAAAGAGAGACTACCCCAAGGATTGAGACTGGGAAAGAGAGACTACCCCAAGGATTGAGACTGGGAAAGAGAGACTACCCCAAGGATTGAGACTGGGAAAGAGAGACTACCCCAAGGATTGGGAAAGAGAGACTACCCCAAGGATTGAGACTGGGAAAGAGAGACTACCCCAAGGATTTGGGAAAGAGAGACTACCCCAAGGATTGAGATTGGGAAAGAGAGACTACCCCAAGGATTGAGATTGGGAAAGAGAGACTACCCCAAGGATTGAGACTGGGAAAGAGAGACTACCCCAAGGATTGGGAAAGAGAGACTACCCCAAGGATTGGGAAAGAGAGACTACCCCAAGGATTGGGAAAGAGAGACTACCCCAAGGATTGGGAAAGAGAGACTACCCCAAGGATTGGGAAAGAGAGACTACCCCAAGGATTGGGAAAAGATTGAGGATTGGGAAAGAGAGACTACCCCAAAGATTGAGATTGGGAAAGAGAGACTACCCCAAAGATTGAGACTACCCCAAGGAAAGAGAGACTACCCCAAAGATTGAGACTGGGAAAGAGAGACTACCCCAAAGATTGAGACTGGGAAAGAGAGACTACCCCAAAGATTGAGACTGGGAAAGAGAGACTATCCCAAAGATTGAGACTGGGAAAGAGAGACTACCCCAAGGATTGAGACTGGGAAAGAGAGACTACCCCAAGGATTGAGACTGGGAAAGAGAGACTATCCCAAGGATTGAGACTGGAAAAGAGAGACTACCCCAAGGATTGAGACTGGGAAAGAGAGACTAACCCAAGGATTGAGACCGGGAAAGAGAGACTAACCCAAGGATTGAGACCGGGAAAGAGAGACTACCCCAAGGATTGAGACCGGGAAAGAGAGACTACCCCAAGGATTGAGACCGGGAAAGAGAGACTACCCCAAGGATTGAGACTGGGAAAGAGAGACTACCCCAAGGATTGAGACTACCCCAAGGATTGAGACCGGGAAAGAGAGACTACCCCAAGGATTGAGACTGGGAAAAACTTATACTGCCAGAGAGAAAGAGATAACCTCTAAGAACAAGCCTGTAAGAGAGAGAAAGAGAAAATGAACCTCTAATAACAAGCCTGCAATACAAAGAGAGAGAAAGAAAACCTGGAAGATCAAGCCTATTTGAGAGAGAGAAAAAGAGAGAGGATCTGGTACATTCAGTTTGAGAGAGATATTGAGTGGAAAAGTGAATGTAAGACACCACAAAGCATATATTAAAGAGTGAATACGTGAGAAAAACAACAAAATACAACAGTATAGACATATTGAAGCATTACTTTCATATTAAGAGCAATTTTTTTCTTTACTACTCTTTATGTGCAGTGTTTGGGTTTAGAAGCAAAAAAATTAAAAATATGTTGAGAAGCATTTTATACCTTCAAGGTTTTCATTTTAAATTGGAAATTCATTTCTTCAAAAATTTAATGACAATGTCATGAATAAAATCATTCTGAGAAAGTGTGAAAGATGATTTTTTCAAAATGGCTTACAGGTTTCCAAATATTGCACCTGTAACACTTCACAATTTGTCTCCACAAAGACCAATTAAACTTGGTCATAAATTAATCACATTTTCTCCATGGTTTTTAAAGTGCATCCTTGGGTTGTTTAATTCTACTGCTTTCAATTTTCTCTTATTTATTTCCTTAAAGTTACACAAAAATACTGAAAACAAATGACAATATCTCTTTACTGGACATTCACACTTTCCAGAATTTAAATTTTTCTTTAATTTTAAATTTTGTGGATGAAATTTGCACATCAAAAACACCCTCAAAATATTTTCAAATCCATGATAATAATGATTCCTATTGATATACATAAAATTACATAATTCAAAACATATCAAAATGAACAGATTCTGAACCAATAAAATGCTCAATAGTTGTCTATAGCAATTATTAAATAAAATACATGACTTCTAATTAATAAAATCCTTCTTATCTGTCATCAAGAAATTAGAAAACTCATAGTTGGTTTATGATAAATATTGAATGTTATTTATATTTAATCATTTCACCCCAAGTAAGGCAATGAAGTTACTAAGACTCAGAGTGTGAAAGAATATGAGAAGAAAAAAGTTATTAAGTAAAGAGATCAATAGAAGAACAGGAATTATGAAGAAAGAAGATAACAACTGACATTGCATTCAAATTTTTGAAGTTGACTGGAAAGCAAGAGGCTGGAACAGAGTTTTGCAAGTGAGAAACTGTTAGCATAGAACCTATTGTTACATATAGCCATTTAAACTGTAAAATAATTAGATCTTGCTGTCATTCTAGTACAGCACTTAAATTTGTAAAGTTAAGGTACCAAGAAGGAAAGGTCATCAGAAAAATTACCATAAAAATATTTATCGAAAAAACACAAGGAAGCAACATTATGACAGTGGCAAAGTGACTGAAACTGTCAGGACCAATAACATAGCAGATTTTTTCGATTTTATCAATAATAGCTCAATACATAGCAGAAGCAATAAACTAGATATGGCAGCAATATTAAATGTATGGATAAATGTTAGACTTAAAAATGTGTAGGAAAGATTTTGGAGAGAAAAATTATTTCTGATTCAGTAAATATCGATATATAGTAATGTATGCATACCCTATATTGATGCAAAATTCCCATCATGATCATTTTCACAATTTAATGCAGTTATTTATTTCTTCTGCATATCCACTCTTTAACTATTTATAGGAAAATGATACAACTTTATTTTTGATGAAAATCACTGCTGAACAGAAAGTGCACATTATAAACTTTGTAGACTGTGTTTAATTTGAGAAAAAGTGTTGTAGCAACTTAGAAAAGGATCACTGAAGATTATAATAATGGTGCAAAGGAGGCAAATATATGTTGGGTCTGTTTAGGAAGTTTGAAATTTTACATTTTATTTCTGTTTGAATTTCTAGGATGAGGAATTATCACTTTTTAGAATTGGGCTAATATCATCATCATTGTTGTGATTATCACAATGGTTTATCTGTTGTGTCCTCAGTTCCAAATTCCCTGAATATTACTGGTAATATTGGCAGTTTCTTTATGGGGAATCATTTGGTATTCATTGACTCAGCAGAAACCGACAAGTGAAATCTATAAAATCTCTTAAAACAATTTATAAACAGTTTTTTCTTGCTTGGTTGCTGTTATCACTTTCACAATTGATGGGGTATTCTTTCCTAACCTTTTCTTGGAAGTAGTGTGGAATGACAACAACTTGATTATGTCATTATAAAAGCATGGCACTAACATGGATTTCTGGCTGTTTCTTCCAGCTGAGGAATTAGCTAAACTGGTAACCTTAACCATACCTATCATTTTTTACTTCAAAATATTACCATCTGGGATTGCATCAGCACCAGAGCGCTTCCAGAAAAAAAAAGGTTCCTGAGATCACAAAGGCTTTAAAAAGTGAGGTTTGATATATAAATGATATTTGCTGATAAAAATCCATGCAAATTATTTCTTTCTTATTTTCTCTTCAATTAACAAACATCTGATGAAAGCCAAAGAGCACCAAGACCAAAACATTGTAATAATAACAAGAATGAGTTCATTAGTCTAATTAAACTAAAATTCAGTGAAATTTTGAGTTAAAAGGACAATGAACATTCTACAATACCTGAGAAAATGGAAACTGAATAACAACAAAAACTTCTAAAAGTCACAAAAAAAAAAATAAATAGAAAATTTTCAAGAGAATCAATCAGTTGTAGTCTTCTCTTGCATGCCATGTTCCTTCAGGATGTGAGCAATCCTGGCTTTCCAAAGTCCCTGTCCTTTAATGCTTTTAGCAATGTTTGGCTCTTTATCATTCCTTTCCTCACCAAACACTGCCATACATTCACACAAATCCATTAGGTAGATTACTCACTGTTTTCCTTTAGTTCTCCTCCTTTAATGCTCCCCAAAACTCTAACATCTGTCCAGACTAGTTGCAGTATAAATCACAGGCAAGCTCTGTGTGTGTTGAACAGACAAATTTCCCTAAGCAGGTGTATCCAAAAAGGATTCACAAGCTACCCTAGCAGAGGCATGTGCTTGGAAAATGAATAACCAGCCATTTTATATATGAATTGAGATAAAGATTGGGATCAGAATCTGAGAGAATGATAGGATAAGGAATGAATAGGAAATCTTTATAAATGTAACATGTTTTGCTTTTGTTAAACCTTCATCAGAGAATGATATATGGAGAAAAAGAAAGAAAGTGAAAAATTCTGGTATTTTTCATTAAGCAGACTTCACATGCATTTGTCTTGACAAGCTGCATCTGTGCACCAAATTAATTGAGAACCAGTGTTTCAACATATGGCCATAAGATTGAGTACTCTTGTATTGTCAAATGATTTTGAACTCTATGCTGGAATGTGAAAATTGTGCATGTCTGCTGTGAGTGTAGTAAGCAAGCTCATGATTTTTATGCCCACCAAATCCTCCACAATAGTAGCAAGATGTAAGATGACATCAACTTAGCAGATACATATATGTGAATAATATAAAGGAAATATTTTATATTACAGTAAATAATTTCTAAATTATTTTAATTTTAATTTTCCATGAGAGTATATAAGTTAAAACATAAAAATTGCATACCATTTTTTTTTAGAAAATGGCGATAATATGTTTAAATATTGAACCCATTTTTGGAGGGGTGATATTCTCTGTATCACAAATGCTAAGGGTCTTTGACTTTTGCTGTGTAAATGACAGCCAAGAATAGAAATTATAATCAATTTTGTTTTTATCTTATCATTAATATTAGGAAAATACAATTTCTTGAGAAACTTCCGAAAAGTAAAATCTGTTTCCTGAAAATCTAATCTCCATTTTAAAATAATCTTTTTTATTTCTGCTCTTTCTGATTAGCTTCAAGCTAAATGAGTACATTCCATTCTATGACAAAATTTTCATTTCATATATACATGCCTTTATTTGTATTAAAATATTGAATTATTTATTTAAAATAAAACTCATACTCTATATAAGCAATAACATAGTCTGTGTTTGCCAAAATAAATGGCCAACCTGGGAATTTCTGAGATAGAAAATGGTGGACAATGTCCTAACAGCAATGTGGTTCTACAGAAGGCTGCTGAGAATACCATGGACTAACATGTGAACAACAATTAAATTTTAAAGAAAATGGAAACAAAAGGACTCTTATACTTAATATCATTTTGTTATTTCTCCCAAACTGTTCTGCCATCCATTTTCTCAAGATAGCTTATGGATTGTCTTCAATCTTGCCTCTGAGTATAACATTTTTCAAATCCTATTTCCTCATTATGTGCCCTAGAAATTTCAACTTCCTGATGTTAATTATAAGTGTCTTTTTGCTTCCATTTTCTCTAAAATGTTGTCATTACTCATATTTGGTCCATGGTATTTTCAGCTTCCTTCTGTAGAACCAAATTTCTGTTACTTCAAGTCATCTTCATATGCAGAACTAGAATTTGCAAGCTGAGTTCAAATTCAGTTTCAGGCTGCTGTATTTCCTGCACTCATGCCATTGTGAAAGATATGAATCCATTATTTTCTCCCCAAATTTTCAAGTAAAATACTAAGGCTGAGTACTTTGATATTGAAAACTGTCTTTTCATCTGAATTCAACTTTTATGCCAGCATGGTGATATCCATTACACCCTGTATCAGACAGCTTGGAGAAGGCCTGCATTTGACAGTCAACTGAAAAAATGGCCAAGAGAAATTAAGATGACTCATGTGGCTCTTTGTATTTAAAGTTATTTCTATACATTTTTATCCTCCAGGTATCCTAACAGTAACAACTATTATAATAAATATTTATACAAAGCTTTTATTCATCAATATTGTTAATATCTACAAAAGTTCTGACAGAAGGTGGTATCCTTGTTATTGTAAAATGAATCATCCTGGTCATATAAGTGTCTAATGTAAGCAAATGTTAACATCTATAATAATTCCTTCCATGTTTTATTTTCAGGCTAAACAAAGGATTCAGTCTTAACAGCTTATCCATGGGGAGGAGGTAAATTGGTTCAGATGGTCACCCTCAAGTGATAAACAATGCTGACAGGCTGTGAAAATGCTGTACCTCAAGCTATGCAAGGAAATCAAGCACTGATTCACAGCCCGACATAGAAAACTTCCAGGGATAGGAACTTCGCCAGCAAAAATTTTTTTTTTTTTTTTTTTTTTTTAACTCAGATGATGTGGATTTGTCACTTATTTCTTCCTGCTGCTGCTACCAATAAATTATTTTCTTTGGAGTTATGTCTTTCTCTCCTTGGCATCAATATTTCATATGCAGTGTACCAATCACAGCAGTTAAGTTCTTCTTCTATGTACCCTGTCCTTTCAGTGTCTGGTTAATCATGGCTCTCCACAACTTACTATCCTGTGTAGCTCTTAGTAAATTCTGTCTTTTCACCCTTACTCTTCCCTCCTATTTTTTTCTCAATTTTTTTGTTTACTATTGTTCACCTAATAAAAGGCCCAAAAACCACTCAAGGTGAAGGGTCACTGTGTGAAGTTGTGGTAGCATAAGAAAGGGAAAGCTAACAGGAAAGTTAGACAGTTAATTCTAGACCTGAAGAAATCAAGATTTAAATAGCAAATAAAATTTGAGGTGAAGACATAGAAGTATTGAGTTGAAGTAGACTTTAAAAGTAACCAGAAACCCAGTCTTATACAGGAAACAAGGAATGAATATTGAGGAGATCGTGGAGGAGTGTAAACCTCATGATAGACCATAACAGATAGGTTTGCCCAGAAATTGTCAAAATTAATTTTCTTCTGCGTTTTTCAAATGGGGATTCATCAGTATGATTTACTTTGACTAATATCCCCATCTTAGTTTCTATAGTTAGAATACTTCAGCCATAATACTCTCAGGTTCTCTCCAGCTGTCTAATATAGATGTTAACCTTTTTAGAATTTCACACCAATGACTGTCTTCTACATGCTTAAATATATCTAGTATGATTCTTCTTATTTAATTCATTCTACCAGGGACTGAAGTAGCATGGTGTGTCCAGTTTGTAAAGATCTGAACCAGAATGACTAACAAATGAAGCTTTTCCAAACATTTTCCAAGGTAATAGCAACAGAGTCATGATAGGCTTGTGACATTGTTTCAGAGAGAAAGATGCTGCAAATTGAAAAGAAAATCCCCTCCCACAAGACTGTATAATAATCTTGACTATTGCTGCCATATCTAGGCTGGGGTTGCTCAATCATCACTTTCTAGATTTGAAATTCTAGGAAGTGATGATTGACCAGTGTTGCCACATCTAGAAAGTAATGTTTAAGCAGTGCTGCTACATCTAGAAAGTGAGGATTGACCAGTGTTGCCGCATCTAGAAAGTGATGTTTAAGTAGTGTTGCCGCATCTAGAAAGTGGCAATTGACCAGTGCTGTCATGTCTAGAAAGTGACGATTGACTAGTGCTGTCACATCTAGAAAGTGACGATTGACCAGTGCTGTCACATCTAGAAAGTGACGATTGACCAGTGTTGCCACATCTAGAAAGTGACGATTGACCAGTGCTTCCATATCCAGGTTGAAGCTGCTCAATCATTGATTGAACAGGTCCAGCCTCGATATGGTAGCAGTGTTCCATTTTTGGTCTAAGCTGACTCTTGTAAAGATGAAATTTAGCAAAAAATATCATACTTCTTGGAGCAAGAGAAAGAGCCAAGTATTTTTTCAGTATCTTTATCAAAGCATCATATATACAAGTTGAACATGAGACCTTGCATGAACTCGAGACCCTATAGACAACTGAAACATGAGGTTTCTTTGAGAGTGAAACTGTTTATCATAACAGGTGAAAATTCTGGATCCCATCAGTGATGATGAAATGACATATTAAAAAACATTCTAATCTACCACTGTTATCAGTGACTGTTTAACTGCACATAATACTTACATGTTATACAGTACTTATATTTATCTGTGCTATCCATAAAAGGAATGAAGATATGTTTTTCATTTCAAAGAATAGCATGAGTAGTAATTTAGCCAACCAGAATGATACATAGCTGAATACCTATGTTACATGCCTTTATTTGCATATGTGCATTTCCTGAACCATCTAGATTGCAACTAAGAAAACCCTTCAGTGCTTCAACTTACAAAACACCAGCAATAAAAGAATTATTTAACAGAATTTTTAAATTAGTAAGAGAACCCAGATGTACAGATTTATCTTCATGATATCTCCTTCAGGATCCTGTGTTACAGTCAGGAACAGTTAGTGAATGATCTGCTGCAGTAAACAGTTAGATCAAGCTTCAATAAAAGTAATTGCTTTTATGCTTCAAATCAAGAAATTTGCATTAAGGATTTTCCTTTTCTTTGACTGGCTGCCATCTAAGGCAACACAAGTTCAAGCCACTCAGCTATTTAATCTACAGTTGAAAGGAGCTTAGATGGATTCCAACTTTTCCAAGAAAATCAGTGTGAAGTAAATGCAGATCTGACTGAAAGTTGAACACAGACTGCTGATTCCACTTTCAGTCCAAATATCTTACTGCTACCCCATATATATTTATGTATGATAACTGTTAACAACAACAACAACCACCTTGTGTATTCACTTATTGTATTCATGTCATTCTATTTAGATTCACTTGGAATCTATTATCTCTTTCATTTGAAAACTTTGAAGGAGTTTGGCCAAAAGAAAAACACAAAAGAATTGTCTGAAATGAATTCTGATTAAATCAAAGTCAGTCAGTATCACTTCACTGAAAACTAACTTCATAATAAAGTTATAATTTAATAATATTAATTGCTTAATCATTTTAACAGGATAAGATCTACTCTTATTTTAGGACAAAAATTTTAGAGCAAAATTCCTGATAATATATCTGCTGATTTTTCAGCTTCACACCAATTCTTGTGTATGTGTGTTTGTGTGCAAAAATATCTATCTATATATATATATATTTACTTGTTTGTTAAACTCTAAAGGTCTGAAGTAACTTCATTATTTAAAGAAAAGTAAGATTTAATTCTATGACATCCTTTTATGTTTTCATTACTTTTTCTTTTTTATTTACCATGTTGCAGCTTTCATTACTTTACATTTTACTGAGACACAGAATTTATGAAGTTCTCTTCTAAATACAAAAAAAAATACTCTTTATGCACAAAAAACATAACTGGATTCATCAACAAAATGATGTGCTACATGAAGAATCCAAAACTGGCTCATTTAAACCATATCAAGTGGAAATCAGAACCCTAATCTGTTTGTTTTATATTATACTTTGTATAATTAAAGAAAAGGGTCTACAATTGCTGCATGGTGGAGTAATGGATAGCAGCTTGGATTGAGAAACCAGAGGTCAGAGTTTGAATTACAGTTGACGTTGTTACATTTCCTTAAGTGTAAATAGCCTTGGGAAAAGTATGAATCCATCTCTTCTCCCTCCAGCTATGAGTTAATTAGCAGAAGAGACAGTTTCCTGTCTTGTGGCAACCAGTCTAGAATAAAGACTACCCTGAATTCAAAACCTGAGTGGTTCAGTGACTAAACTGGCTCTCCCATCAGACAATGATCTGGTGAGGTAGGTATGTGGAACCCTAGCAGTACAAAAACAATAAGAGTTAAAACTGGATAAACTCCTTAGAGTCAATTGTCATCCATGCCAACTATAGGTTAAATAGCTTCACAGAGTCACAACTGACCAGGTGTGGTGAGTATGGTCACACCATTGAAGACATGGTCAATCAGGGAAGGTTCCTTTCACAGGAGGGAGGATTTGGGTCTAGAACATCTGAATATGCCTTATCTCATTCCAAATGAGTTTACCAATAGGAAAACTGCTCAAGTTTTCTCTCTCAATGCCATTATACTGACAATGAAGATTGCTATGCTGATGAATAGATATTCATAGTTGGTATAAAATTCATCTTAAATATTCTCTACCAACTGTTCCAAGAATTTGAATTTCAGATAATGGCTTCTTTTTGAGAAAGCCTTAGCAAAAATTTGAATGACAATGCAGTGAATCTATCATAAAAATTCACAATGTTGAATTGATGAATTCTGAGCACTTTAAATTTTTTGGTGTCTGGATCAATTATAATTCATCAATATAGTATTTAAGATAAGGTAGCTGAACACAGGATAGGCTTCAATCAGGAATTTTTTATGCTCAGCACCATCACTATAAAACTTAAATATTGGCCTGATAACTAAAGTAGCATTCTTAAATAGTCTTGTCAGATCTAGACTATGATCTGTATTTAACCATTTACAGTGATCAGTGGTTAAAATAGTTTCAAACATGAACCTCCATTGGGGCTATATAGCAAAATAAATGGAAGGAAATTCCCATCTATATTAGAAAGCATTGTAATATTTAGTACACTTCAGAAGTCTAATTTCCTGAAAGATTTTGAATATTTCAAATAACTATCACACCAACTGTTCAGTCAATGAATGTCAAGTTTTATGTATGGGAATGACTAATTGTATTATTACCATTTAATTACAATTTAAATATATAATTGTTATTATTGTGTCCTACTCAAAAAAACAATTAATCTCTATTTATAAAATCTTTCTCTTAAAACAATTTTTCAGGAAAATAGGTTTCTCAAGTCTAGTAGTTGTTTTCACTTTTTCCAGTATTAAACAGCAGTTTCCTTCCTAACCTTTTATTTGAAATAGTGTGGATATCAACATCTAGATTATCTTTAAGTTACATGCGATATCAATATTAGCTGTTGCTGCTGATAAAAATCCACAAGTGATGTGGTTTTTTCAGCTATTGATCTTAGAAAGCTGTTGTATACAGCTGACAGTTTATTTATGTAAAAAGTCTCAATCTTATGAAACTATTTAAAAACCTGATTCAAGTTTGCAGCTTAATGCTCTGGTTTTGTAGTAATTTGCAGTGATGACCAAAACTACCACTGGCACAGCCTATGTGCAATACAAAATTTCTCATAATTGATTCATATACAGATGTATTTAGTGTTTAGTATTTACTAATACCATATCCTGAATTTTTATGATGGATTCTGAAATTCACATTTTTTTTATACCAAGATCTAGATAATCATCTTGTTTGTTAATTTATCTTTCTTTTGTCTTCTGTAACATTGCAACTACAATGTAGCAATATGAGTTAAATTTATGACAACTTGATACAGAACACTTACTTTCATCTGATGGCTATCAGTAATTTGAGACAATTCAAAAGTATAAGAGGAAGTGACAGAAGTAAGAATAATTGTTTTTTTTGGGGGGGGATGAAGATGACAGGACAAAGAGCCTGTTGTCTATAAAGCTGACCATACTGCACAAAGGCAAAACAGAAGACCGACATGAGCCTTGCAGAAACATGAACTGCCACTGACTGTGCACCTCCTCTCTCACTTATGCATCAACTCATATTCCCTCACTTATAGTAGTAAAGTCTAGGAATAAAATCTGGTTTACTGCAAGACGATTGTTGCGTTCATCACTTGCGGGGTAATGATCAGGCTGAAGGGTACTTTTCAAGCCACAAGCATTTGACTGAAAGAACTGCACCTTGTCAATCAACTTGGTATCTGGTCTGAGCTGCAATACATCATCATCTGTCCCTAAATATTTTCTTCACTTTTCAAATACAGAATTTTTATTATTAAACTTCAATCTTTGCAAAGTATACCAATTATTTGTAACACCATTTTGTGACACTAATGATGAAAATTAAATATAAATGTAATTTTACAGAAATATATTTTTCTGTTGTTAACAATATTTTATTCTAAAAAAAACAAAAATAAAAAACATACAATTTAAACACTCAAAATAATTTTATGTATGTAATTTCAAATAATATTTGAAATTTGATACATTTTCCAGTTGATGAATGGATTTAGAAAAATATTTTCTTGTTAAAAAAAAAAAAAAAAAAAAAAATTACTCAATTATTTTACTATTATATAAATTCCACCACCTAAGGTCATTTCAATAAAATACTGCTTTATTACCAATAAATTTATGCTTTCAAAGATATTGGGAAATTTAATATTTGTTCATTTAAAAAAAAACTGTTTAATCAAATTTATACTCAAAAGAAACAAAATTTAAACTGTAGAATTAAATGTTTCTGTGTGAGACAACTTTTTACTATCTCTGTTCCATAACAGTACATTTTCATTTTGTTTGATTTTTGGTAACACTTATTGAAGGTTATGAAGGTTATACCCTAACATGATTGTTTATTTGAATTTGACATTTTAAGTTGAAAGTGTCTTAAAGTGAATTTGTTTCAACGTATGCAAAAATTAATTTTTAAAATTACACCTGTCATATTTGTATATCTTAGCAGTTAGTAGTAAACATGGGTAGAACTAGGTCTCTGTTTTACTGTTGAATTAGCCAAATGTAATTTTATTCTAATAGTTTCTTTTCTTGAACTTCTCACCTGTGAAACTCACCTTCCCTGCTACCTAAAATCTGGAAAATGTTTAAATGCAACATCAAGCACCATCTTCTGTTTTCCTGAACCCTTTTACTTTATTGTCTTTTTCCTCACTTAGAGCCTTCTCTTTCTCCTTTACTCCTTGTAAACCCCTGTATCTTAGTGGCCTTATTGCCTTGCATGAGGTGAAATGATTAAAAAAAAAGAAATAAAAATCTAAATCACCTGTCATTTTAAATGGACAGATTCAGTAAAAGCAAAAATATATTTTTAAGTAAAAAAAATCATTAAATGAAAAAATAGAATTTCTTTAAAAAAACATACATAGTTATGATACTATAATATAGGATTTCCACCTTTCTTTTATTGGTTCTAGCTTTTCTGAATTTCTCCAGAAGTTCCTCGGGGGAATATTTCAGGTTGAATCTAAATCGTAGATCATTAATATTCCAACAGATTCTGACTTTACCGATTTGAATGGTGCGTCTGGTGCACTCAACGGAAGGCAAGACCATCTTTTCTCCCACCTTTTTATACTTATGAAAATACATTTCCCATTCAGAACTGAGTAGTGTAACGAAAAAAAACTGTCTTTTTACTGGAAAGTAGAAAAATTAACATAATGCCATCCATACTTTACATTCCAGGTCAATGTAGAGTTAAAAGGACTCAAAATATTGCTAAAGAAACTTTTTCCCTAATGAAAATACAACGGCAATGAGGTAGACCTTTAACTATTGAGGAATCTTTTAAAATAAATATAGATGAAGGTTAGATGTCAGGAGAATGTAACGATGATTATTGGAATACCTTGAACCTCCCAAAGCATCCATATAATCGTCAGCTATCAGATGGGAATCTAAGACAGAAATTTCAAGGTAAATAGGGATTAACAAAAAGTTGCTAGAGGTTGCCTGGAGCATTGGAATTTTTCCTTCCAAAAGTTATCCATGTAAAGAAAACTTGTAAAATGAAATTTAAAAAAAAAAAAAAAAAAAGAAAAAAAAAAAAGATTGTTATCCAGTAATTTAAAAATTAAAATCATTCAATATAAATACTATACAATAAAATGGTGCTGTTCAATCATATGAATTATGATTTTTGTTTTTATTATGCATGTTAAGGGAATATGCATTGTTGCAGTAATGGCTGTCTCCTTATTTCTGAGTATGTCCATCAACTAATTCAATATGTACATATGTTTCTTTAAGCCCACAGAGCCAACCTGTGATTTATTCTGCATCTGTGCTGAGTGGACAGTTTCTGGGAGTGAGCACATAATCTGGCATGATCAACAGTTTTGAACAAAGCCAGTTTGCTTGAATCCTTCTGAACAGTTTTGTCAATACAATTTCACTTGCAAATGGTGTGTTTTTATCACTAATGCTATACATTGGGATTGTCTCTCCCAGCTTGGCATTATGAAGATGTTACCTCCTTAACAAATCAATCATGATGAGATTTGAACCTGAGTTTCTTGATTCGTATGCCAAAACTCTAATCACTTAGTCAAGCTCCCACATGTAAAAAGTAAAAATTCAAATCCAAAAAAAGAAAAAAGAAGTTAGTTGATACCTTTTGAATATGCCTGTTCAGACCCATTTCTGTTTGTTTGGATTTTTTTACCCTCATCAGAGTTGGGATTTAAACAGCAACTATGCTGAGTGAACGTGAGTTAATGTATCTGGTGTGATCAGTTTGGTTGTTTTATGATGGTACACGACTCACAGTGAAGTGGGCAAACATTTTATCATTATTTTGAAAAAAAAAAGATTTTCTATGGGCAATTTTGAGTGAATTAGAAGTCCTACCAAGATTCATTATTGGCAAGCACAGTCTTAAGAACAATCATTATTGGCAAGCACAATCTTAAGAATATAAGGCATGCAGATACCAGTGTTAATTGTGAACTCCTAAAGATGGTAGTGAAAGAAAGCAAGAATAAAGGAGTAAGCATCAATTGCAAGAAGATAAAACGTATGGCTGTTATTAAAAGCAACATCCCAACATACAAATTAAGCAAGTACGATTGAAATATCTAGGAAGAGGACAGAATGGGTGACACTGAAATACCAAGTTGGATTGGGATATTGAAATATGCCTGCCAAAAGTTGAAAAAAGTATTAAGAGTCATAAAACATTCATCAGAAACAAAGAAAGGACTATTGAACTCTTATATAATACCAGTCGTCCAATATGGCATTGAATGCTGGAAAATCTCTGCACAGATGAAGAAGAGGCTTGATGTTATGAGAGTAATGACAAAATTTTAGAGAAAATGGAAACAAATTGCAGTTATATTTAACATAAGGAAGAGATAGTTGAAATTTTTAGAGCACATAATGAGGAAAGAGTGCTTGGAAAATCTGATACTCGTAGGACAGACTGAAAGCAAGAAGGACAGAGGAAAACAACACATCTACTTAGCATGCTTGAGTAAATGGATGGCAGAACAAAGTTTACATGATTTGAAAACAATATTTTTTTAAGAGCTACAAAAGACAAGAAAATATTACAGAGCTATGATTGGCAATACTCTAAAGGGATAGATCACACAGGAGATGAAGATCGGTCTATTATTGAGACATAACAGTTTCTGGGGAAAAAAAAAGTAACATTCAAATCCAAAGATGAATTGGAATAGCAAAAAAATGCCTTACAACAGCTAAACAAATTATTAAGAAACAGGAAAATTTCATGAAGAACAAAGAAAAAGAATGTTGAACTGAAAGGAGATATCACTCACCCTATATGGCAGTGTATAAAATTTTCTCAAAGATGAATCAGAGATTTGAGGCAAGAAAGACGTGGTTCTACAGAACAATGCTGAGAATACCACCAACTGATCATATGAGTAATGAGGAAGTTTTAAGGAAAATTGAAACAAAAATGATCATTGTACTGAGAATAAGAGAGTGACAATTGAAATTTTTATAACAGCTGAGGAAAGAAGGCTTGAGGAGTTTGATACTTACAAGACATCTTGAAAATGAGGGAAACAATAAATAAGCTACCTAAAAAGATTGTGTAAATGGATGTCAAAACAGTTGGGATGGTGAAAAAACAAATCTTACTCAGAGCTACAAAGAAGAGAAAGTTTTATAGAGCCATGATTGCTCACATCCTGAAAGGTACAGAGGATATACAAAAGGCAATGATAAGTGATAAGACAACATATAATTTAGCTATTAATGGAACAGTGTAAGAATAAATCTGGAATTATGTTTTTCTCAATAGTTGTCATGTGAAAGTCATATCAGAATTTAAATTACTGAACATGATGCTAATTTTCATTTTCTACTTTGGCTACAACCACTACATGCCTGCAAAAAGACCACAGTTAATAGGACTAGCAGTGGGAGTAAGCACTTGAAGAACTGAATTCATCTCTTTCTGAAGACATGATAGAAAAGGAACCCAGAATTTGATCTTACTTCAAAAAATTTTATTTGTTGACAAAATGCTGACTGCACCCATGCGCCCTTCTTGGAAACACATTTTCACAATTATAGTTTATATATTTGAATATGTGTTTTTTTTTTTTAATAAAAACAGACATGTTTGTATTGGCAAAGAGAGAACATTCTTGATAACATTGTTTCTCATTTTTGCTTACAAAACACTGGTCTGACATGATCGTAGAACTCTTACTTTCAGAATGAGTTTTGCCTCTGTTAGCTTTCAGTGGAACAAATAAACAAACTCAAAAATTGTCCAAGAAGAAAAAAATAGCAAAAGCAATAGAGAAGTTCTAATTGTGTATCTGACTGAATCAGCTTTTGTCTTTAATTTTTTTTTTTTATTTTACTTTCAATGAAAACATTAAAAATATTCAGTCCCTAATCAAATAAGTCCTTTTGTGTATAAAACTGATAATTTGGTAAGAAAACAGATGTCATCGATGAAAATTACAGTGACCAAAATGAAAGAAAGAAAAAGCCAATAAAAAGGAGAAAAATAAACTTCTGGAAATGTCAGCCTTAAATGTCTTAACAAAGCTAAGAAGAGAAAACAAAAACAGTTTGAAAGTAATATAATTATATTCTAATTTAAGTGACATTGCTCTGAAGCTACAAAACATAAATCTATAGAAAGGCTTCAGCAGTTTGTTTTACTTTCCTTAAACTTGAAACAGTTTTTAATATTTAAACTTCCTTAAGCTTCAGAAACCAACTCATCATTGTCATTATATATATATATATATATATATATATATATATGAAAAAATATACTCTTAAGGTGTGCTATAGTGCTCAGTATCAGATAGAGCATGTGTAAATATAAAAGTTATTTTGCCAGAAGTTGTTTATTTGTTTTCGATTTTTAAGTAACGTAGTATTTTTTTTATCATTATATAAAAGTTATAGCTATGTTTTTGGTTTGAGTTTTATAGTCTAACTAATATTTTAGTCATAATGGTTTGTTAATCTGTTGATTATTTACTTTATTTATTTGAATTCATTGATTTTGTTTTTTATTTATTCATTCTATTTCATCTATTCTAACAGGTGTGATTTGGTAATTTGTTTGTGTTAATTTATTTTACTTATTTTATTGTCATTTTGCTTATTTATTTATTTACTTATTGTTGAAACTTGACTAATGCATGAAATAATAATGCAACACAAAATGTACTTAGAACAAAATGTATTGAAACAAGAAAGTGTACACAATATTTACATATAGTCTTTTGTATATTCCTGGTAAGACCGTTCCTGGAGAATGTGTTGACTGAGTTGCAGTCGGGCAAAGTCTCTGGTTGAATCTCTTGATTCCTCCCTCTCTTCCCGGTACCAACCATATTTATATGGTCGGCACTCCACTATGCAAATTAAGTGGATCCTACTACAACACTTATTTATTTTATTTTTTTTTTTTTTGCAGTTTTCAATTTTTATAAAAACAAGTTTTTACTATGTTATTTAAAAATCAAAAAACATTGCTAAAACCGGAAAGAGTAAATAAAAATATACAGTATAAAAATCAATAATAAAAAACAAGTAAAATAAATTAATCTAAATTAATCCAAATATATGAATAAACTAACAAATCGATCCTAATAAATTAATCGTTAAAAAAATCAAGTAAAGATAATCAATCCAAATAAATAAATGAAATAATAAACAAATTAAAAACTGCTCCTGCTAAAATAATAGTTAGAATAAACTACAGCAATCAACCCAAAAATTGAATAAATAGCTTTAATTATCTTCACAAACCAAAATAAAACTAATAAATAAGAGATACAAAGAAATTTTTGCTATGTTAATAAAACACCGATTAAAATAAAAATAAATAAATAAATATATAAGAAATAGAAATAAAAAATAAAAATATATAAAAACAAGCAAAATAATCTAAGCCAAATAAATAAACAAACAATTAAATGACTTCTGGCAAAATAACCACCAAAATAGACTACCCACAATGCACCACTGACCCATAGATATAAATAGCTGAGAAAAAAAACAACACTCGTGGCCTGATGATTGTGTCTAGCATGAAACAAGTGTTTATATATATATATATATATATATACACACACATTTCATTGAATATGACAGACAAGGTGCTTTTATTTAGTTTTTCATACAATTTCTCATGCGATCTAATAATTTTTTCTTTTCAGATGATAAATTATATAAAAACTGTCCGAATGTTCTTTTTATCTAAGCGCATAATAATATGAAACTATGAACATGGACACAATATCTTGAGCGTGTTTTGAAAAATGAAAACATTTTATAAAACATACATGCAACAAACTATTTCTTATTTAACAGTTAAAATATTGAATCCTTGAAAATGGCTAAATATATAGCCGAAAGCGCTTGGATAAAAAGAACATTCAGACAGTTTTTATATAATTTATCACCCAAAAAGAAAAAAATTATTAGATCGCATGAGAAATTGGATAAAAAAACTCAATAAAAGCACCTTGTCTGTCATATTCAATGAAATATGCATGAAAGAAGGATTGCTGCCTAAATACACAAATATATATATATATGTATGTGTGTGTGTGTGTGTGTAAGAGGCTATAAACTGAAGAATAATCCAAGAACATAAATCTAAAGGAATCAGCATTTTAGCTACAAGGTAGAAATATAATATCAGATCAAATAAAAGTTACGTCTGATGATGGATTTAAAATTAATTTAAATGGAGACTCATAAAATTTGGAAAGCTTCTGAAAGAGTACTCTTTCACTAACAAATATTTGAAAAAATAATGCAAACATTCTCAGTGAATTATGTTTGACATATATCCAAATTATACAAGTACAAATAAATTTGTATACATGTACATAGAGTAAGTTTATGAACCTGCAATATGTGTGTGTATATATATATATATATATATATACATACACACACATACATACATACATATATATATATATACACACACACACACATAGAGATAGATCTATTACTTAATACTGAGGAGGTTTTGAACTATACATATCAAATGATTGTTGCCTGTGGAAAATCAAGCATCAATGTGTTTCGGTAATGTATCATTAAAACTCGGGTGACTTATGCTTCACCCACTTCTCCATCCCATCAATGGTATTGAATAAATTCTCAAGAATAATAGCAACAGGCATCATTGCTTATTGATTTTCCTGTTTAGGGTTACAACTGCAGTTCAATGCAGTAATCTAATATGCAGTTCATCGGAAATATCATAAATATTTTTTTTCTCATATGAATGACGCACACATCCCCAACCCTGCATGATGTACATATATCACCGTCTTCTGTCAGTCACAGGATTTACGCGCTGGGGTGGCATATGCCATGCAAATGGATAAGGAAAGCTTTCAAAGTATTGTGTTTCAAAGCTATTTCTCTAAAGAGGATTTTCTAGTTTCCTTCCCATTGAGATTTAAGACAAAAACGAATTGAGATTTTCTTTTTAGCTTTTCTGCCCTTTTGAATCGGCTTTTTTTTTGTTGTTGTTTTTCTTTTTTCACCATCTTGCTGTCTTTTTCCTTCTCATCAATGTTGCCATCTTTTCCTTTTCTTAATATTTCTATTTGATATGTTCTTGCTTGTATCTATGTCTGAGAATTCTGAATAACTAAGTCATATAAATTCATAGATAAATACCTAGAGGTGGAAAATAATCTTTATATTTCCTCTTTAATGTTTTTCACTTGGATTTATGTATTACTAGTAAGTATTAGTAGCACTAATCACTTTTTATCTCGCTACCTTTTCTATAATTCTTCTTTTACTTTTTCATTATTATTGTTATTATTATATATTATAATCCAGAATATTATTTACTTTTCAATTAGCTCATATTATACATTCTTTTTCATATTATTATCAGTACTATTAGTATTCACTTTTGATTTTCTTAGCCATTTTTTTTTGTTTTTATTATGACTGAGAAAACAATATTCATAGTAACGGTCATTATTGGCCACATATTGAAACACCAGTTCCTGTACAATCACTGAAGTTAAGTAATACTGAGTCTGGTCAGTACCTACATGGGTGAGAGCTTTGGAATACCAGGTGATGTAAGCTTAGATGTATGGGTGGTATAGTGGATAATGTATCAGAATTGTTAATCTGAGAGCAGAGTTCCAATTTCATTGATTTACTGATAAAAGTCTTACTGATTAATCTATAGCTAGGGGGAGAATAGGTGGATTCATAACTTTCTCAAGTGAATATAATGAATTCAACTGAAAAGAATTCTGCTCTCTGATTAGCAATTCTGAGCCATTCTCCATTAAACTACCCATACATCCAAGCTTAAAGCACCTTATATTCTCAAGCAGTCACCCATCTAGGTGCTGAACAGGCTCAATGTTGCTTAAGTTTGGTGATCATATGGGAACCAGTACTTCAATGTGATATGGCTGTAAGGACTCTTCATATATTTAGTATTATTAGTAATATTATTAGTCTTGACTTTTGATCTACTTATCCTGTTTTGTATTTTCTTCTCTGTTTTGGTGTCATACAAATTTGTCAGCTGTCGTTCATAAAAGTCTCTGTATTACTTTCTGTTACAAGTTCATGTCAGGTGATTGACGGATAAATGACCATTTACTTTTACATTTCCTATTTATTTTACCTTCTGATCCTTTTATTCCAGCTCTATTTTTTTTTTATTTCCTTTACCAGATCAAACATTATTCAATTTATATATTCATCACTTTCACTCGACTTCACATCAACCAGCAACAGGTTTACTACCACATCACGTAGAAACACACTGTACAATCCACAAAGTTAAGCAATTTCAAGCCTGGTCAGTACATAGATGGATGACCGCTTGGGAATATCAGGTGCTGAGAGCTTGGATGTGCAGGTGGTTCAATATTCAGAATTGTTAATCAGAGAGAGTCAAGTTCCAATTCCCAGTAGATTTATTATATTCACTTGCAAATACCCTTGAGAAAGTTATGAATCCACCTCTTCTCTCTGCAGCTATGGGTTAATTAGTAAGACTCGTATCACTATTTTAAAAACAAATTCTTACAATCTAAAAATATTTACTGGCTTTGAATAACCTGCAAAGGTTTGAAAAACAAATCAATCAATCAGCTAACCAGCAATATTATCCAAGCAAGTGAACCCCTATTTATTGACCTCTGACACTGGCACATTGAATTTACTCATCATCCTGACATGACATTTTATTACTTTAATGCAACACTTATTTCAATTAACCACTTCATTTAAAACAATTGCTATGCTACTTTTGTTAATGTAAAAACAGTATTACTTGGAAATAATATAAATGACAGGTAACTATAAATAGGCACTGTTGATAATTTACAGTTAATTTGTTTAACTAATCCACTATTTGCATCATGTAGCAATAATTTGAAGGAAAATGATACACTAAAATAAGTAACCAAAAAATCGTTTTAAGTTCTCTGAATATCAGTGTTGAAAGGAAATTGTTTTGAACATAATTTTAGCAAATAGATAATATTTATAAATTAATTTTATGTTCTTTTCCATTTTTATCTGACTTTCATTCAGAAAATTTGGCAGAAATCCATGTTAATCTTTTTAAGTTAATCATCATTTTTATCACTCATTCAGAACTTTATTAAAAATTATTTTTAATACATAAGAGTGTTTCAATAACTTGGACCAATTTTGAATGTGAATTAAGTTTAAGTGTCTAATGATTTTATTCTTTTTCATTCAGATTTGGTGAACATGTGGGCGATGTTATTTTTCACACATAATTGCCATGATTTAAGTAACATAATCCAATAGAGAAATAAATAAATTTTCACCAATAACACTGATTTATTTACTGCAGACTCTGATCCATCTTAATGAAAGACCCTTTTAAATTCACCCAATACAAGGCTTGAAAGCCACTCAAGGTGAAGAAATACTAATAAATACTAATGAATAAGGTATGTGACATGATAGAAGGAAAGTGCAGTAGGAAGAAAAGATCATGAGGAGAAAGGTGATAGATAACAATTGACCCGTAACTAGAAGTTAAAATCATATTGTTCAGGGAAGTACCCATGATGAAGTCCATTCCACACAGTAGTATTTCTTGAGAAAAATGCTGTCTGAGTAGAATTTTCTCTTTAGATTTGGAATACATGGGAAATAAAGGTGATTCAACTCCATGGGAGTATAATAGCATATCCTGGAAGTAAATGTTATAGCTGGTTGATCTAAAAAAATGTGGCTCATCTTAACATTTGCAGAGGGTAGCAAGACTGCATTGAGGAAAATGCAGCAGGTCATAACAGGATGTCTTATAACCATTTATTTTTAGTGAATAAAAATTTTCTATTTTCCTAAAATAGGCCAGCATAGCCAGGCAACAATGTATGAATGAATAGTGTTAATTAAGCCAAAATTTTAGCACTAAAAGAATTTATATTCTTTGCAGCTGCGTAAAGGCTTGAATTGGGACGTTTTAAAAATTTTTGTGTTGAATGCTTTTCACAAATATACTAAAATTTAATGAAAAGTAAAAGGTAAAAGTTTTTACTCAAAAATCAACAAATACTTAAATATTGAAATCAATGAATATTTGAAAAATTCATTTTTAATCATAATTATGTTAAATGTTTGGAAAAAGTCTCTGGAAATATTACACTTAAAACAAAATTCATAATTCTATCTTAAATAGCCTAATGGCATCATTTCAGGTGGAACATTGAAAGTCTTTACCTAATTCTTATTTTGAATAGGAAACAAACTTCTTTTCTAGTCTCAGTAGATCTTATGGTAACTAGCTTGGATAATTCAATATGTATACCACCTTTGTGGTTGCATGTCTTAGTCAGGTGAGGTCGCAAAGATAAAAGCAAGTATCCAATGAGTGATAGTCAAATTGAACATCTGATGCTGGTCAGGTGGGAGAGTTATCATTTTTAAGTGATTCCATATTACAATGAAAATACATATAATGGAATGAAGCAACATTGCTCACAGGTGCCTTGGAAAATGATTGACTGATGGAGATAAGAATAAAGTAAAACAATGCAAAGGTAAGCAAAAAAACAAAAATCTCTGTCTATGTTTCCTGTGTTGTGGACCAAGCAAAGAACATTCAGTGAAATAAGTTCCTAATGACATCAAACCATTGTTTACTTTAACATTCTACAAATGTAAAACTACCTGAGTTTGTCTTTGAGATGAAGAAGAATACTTCACCTCTGGCAACATTCTTTCATGTCGATCTTTTGTAAAAATTTTGTCTGACAAGTATCACTCCAATGTTTTTCCTTAATTGCACTATCATTATATTGATTTAGATTTTTATTTCTTTGCTAAATATGTTTTACAGATGTAAAATGATGTGGTATTTTCAGGTAGAAAAATACTTATTAATATAAAAATGTCTTGTCAAATCATATTTTCAGTTGAGCTAATCCTTTTGATTAATAACAGTCATACTAATGACATCATTTTATTATCACAATGTTTCAGCTAGTGTTACTTCTAGCCTTCTTCAGGTGTCTCCTGATACAGTTAACATTCTGGGAGTTTTAAAATGAACTCTACATAGATATATACAGTGGAATGAGAACAATATATCTAAGTATGTCTCTTCTGTCTGTATTTCTGAGATGAGCCATTTTACTATTTACATTGTTCAGACTGTTATCCTCTTCCTTATTGTCATATTCACAGTGTTTCAGCCATTGTATGCTCTGGCCTTCTTCAGGTGATATACATTAAAGTTTTTGTTGGAGCCCAGTGAATAAAAGAATTCATTGAAGTAATCCAGTGGCTTGACCAAAAGAGCTGTGAGTTCAATATCTGGCTACAGCAGAGGTGAACAAAAACTTGGAGAGTTGAGTTACAAAAGGAAAATAACTGAAAATGAGAGATCCAGAAAAGGCATGGCATGTGGAACTAGAACACTTTACCCCAATTCACGAAATAAAGGTTGAGTTTGAAATTCCAATGTATATCACATAAATAAGGCTGGAACGTACAATGGGTGAAACATTTTGAGTATGACAATAAAGATTAGACAACAATCTGAAATAGTGTTAATGTATCTTTATTTTTTAGTACTATTCAGTTCTCAAAACTCACAATTACTATGCCATAGGACAATCTTTAGTCTATAACTTGGAGCCTTAAACCTAACATCCTTATTGCCTACCTACAGTTACCACTGTAGCCTTGCTGTGATGCTTGAACTCCTTCATTTGCTGCTTCACTTTCATTCTGCTGTTGCCAAAGTCTTGCTACCAAACATGGCTCTGTCATCATTTTATTTCTTTTTCATTAATGCACTTGTTGGCCACTTTTCTTTAATATTTTTTTTAGAAAGGCTGGAATCCTTTTCTCCATTTAAACTTTCCTATAAACAAATATTTTGACAACAGGTCATAATCATTGTCATCCCATGTTTGATACAAAAGTAAGTGATATACTTTGGAAGGCCACTTTCCCAAATCTACCTTACATAGCAAAACAATAGCAGAAGAAAGCTGTTACACACATTATCAATCTTAGAAGAGTCTAATCACATTGAAAATAAAAGTGAAGTAATCAGCAATATTTATCAGAGAAATATTTTCAATATTATTTTAATATTTGCTATAATTTGATAAAAATGATTAGAGATTTAACCAAAATTTTTACCTGACTGCATCAGGGAATTTTCTCTATTTCTAAATATGATTATAATTTGACAACTGCCTTAATATTGGAAATGAAATTACATTATCACTAATTATAATAATAATAATAATAATAATAATAATAATCTATTTTATAATTTTTGGAAGAGTCATCATCATTTCAAGATTTCTTCAAACTATTAAGCTCATTCTTTATCTTATTTCTGTCTGTAATTTTTTTTTTTTTTTTTTATTGTCATGCCCCTTCCGGTCATTCATGATCATGGCTCTTCCCAGATTCATTTTTTTTTTCTCTGGGAATTTCTCTTCTTGGGAAAGTTACCAGAGTTTACAATTCAGAATCTTTATACTCCTGAACTAGCTACCACCCAGGGCTAGAGAGAAAAATTTACCCTGCTATTTCACCCATAGATGAAAGGAAAAGAAATATTTTTTTGGCAAAGGTATGAATCTAAGCATGAAAGTGAACAGAGCAAATGAGGCTGGATTTTCAATTCAGCTCACAATTCCTGTTCTCCAGTGATAATATTTATGCTAGCTTCAATTTGCATTTCGGCTAATCCATTCTACAGCCTTCTTCAAGTCTACCATATATGTAGAATGAACTGTTTATTATGCCTTATCAGAAAATAATGATTTAGCTTATTTGATACAATGTTTTTTTTCCTTTTCAAAAGCTATTTGTGTGAGTTTGAAAACCTGTAGCAGGCAGAAACAGTAAAAGTTTTTCACTATAATCTCATTCTTAAGAATAAGCCTTCATTTATTTCAATTACAGGAATATTTCTACTTTAAGACACAATGGCATTTGATACACACATAATATATATTTTTTCTTACAAACTGTCATTTTGTTTAATAATGGTTCTGAAGAATAATCCAAAACTAATATCTGTGTAAATGTTAATTTTGTTAACATTGGACATATAATAAATATTTTCAGTACTTTGTTATAAAGTTAAGATATACACTACTGCCATTTTTAGGATTCATTTTTAATAATATGCTCTTTGAAAAATTTTTTTATGATCAGATAGCTTAATAATGGAATATCTAAAAATTGAGTTATAGTTAGATGTCTTTATATTCTGACTGAGAAACTCATTTGGCCAGAACATTGCAAATATAAAAACTGAATTTCCTAGTGTGAATGTAAAGGCATTTAGCATTAATATTGGCTTTCAAATCAGAGATCACCTTTGATCTTACATTTTCATCAACTTATATGCACTTATTTTACAGAGAAATCTTTGAAAACAACAAAAATACTAGTACATTTCCTCATATTTATTCAGTAGCTTTCACATTCAATGCCATATCATTGAAACATGTATAATATTTTAGTATTTTTCTCATGTATTTGTTAATCTTGGGTATGAAAGCAAACTTCATCTGGCAGCAAGGCCTCTGATCAGGTTTTGAAGAGCATGGAATCACCTTTTCAGTGCTGTTGTTCCCAGGTAGACATTGACCTAGGGTGGTAGCACCGGTTAGCATCCCAGTTGTGGTAAAATAGTTAACCCCCACACTGAGGTCAAAACACTATCAAAGTATAAAAATACTAGCAATACATTTTTTGAAAAAAAATATATATTACCAGCAATCCATTTGACTTGCAACAAAAGCCTTTTTTTACAAAAATAAGTCAATGAAATCTGATGTATGAAAATTGATTTCTTACAAAAAAATGCATATTCTATTCATATGAACCTATCCTAAAAATCTTATTGGCATTAAATATCCCATTTGGGTTGGTATGCTATAAAAAACAAACAAGCCAGTGTATCAGATGACCATTTTTTTAAAAACTTCATAGCACTATATAAAAGTTCCTATTTTACTGATAAAAATTTTGATAAACTAATGGTGCAAGTCTTGCAGTTAAAAAGAGAAGCCAAGGGATGTATTCATCATGAAGTATACAATTGAAGTTCATGCAATAGGGGTCAGATTTTTTTTATGGTAGCTGGCTAAAATAGCTAAGCAAATAATTAGTCACATTTATGAATAAACAAAATATATTATCTGGTTTCTCAGATTTGTCAATGCATTGTTTGCAAATTCATATAATATAATCTAGAATATTTTAAGTACATTACATTTTAAACTAATTAGTGAATTTATTTATTTCTGCCTCTTTAATCATTTTGTAGGATACAAAAATGGAAATTGAAACCTCTGTGGCTGGAATACAAGTGAGAAAAGTTGTTTTTCTGCACAGAAAGATCATGCATAAAATGAGAACAAAAATTCTAATATTTTAGCCAATGAGAAGGCATTTTGCCTGACGCAAATCTGATCTCTGTCAGTCACCGTAGGCTCATAAAAAGCAGCCTAACTCTTTAATGGAGAGAAAACATTTCATCACAGAAAGTGTCATTCCATGTTCTCTCCTACTTATGATCCCATGTGCATCTGCTTTTTACCAATTCCCACACCAAGGGCACCTTTACATTAACTCTAATAAGACCTTTATTTTTTCTTAGTGAACTCTTGAATAAGAGAAAGAACTCTTGAAAATTTCTTTCTATCTGCAGTGAACTTTAACAGAAAAGTGTTTTTATTGACCCAAGTGAAATACATTAATAAAGGTTTTGTTGTATGAAATGTATTTTATTCCATAATGTGTTTTATATCCACGTGGGTCTATCTTTGTGTGTTTGAAAAAGGAAGAACTGAAAATCTCATATTCTGACATGCCTCTTTAAATATTGTTGTTTCCTTTGTTTGATTAAACCATGCCCTTGCAACAGTCTTTCAACATATAATGAATTTATTTGTGGGTGTCTCTCATTATTCCTTCTCATACTGCACATGAACTTTTAACCTTTAACAAGCAGCTGCTGAAAGTGGTGACCAATTATAATTTCCTTCTTTGAAGGACAATATCTCATTTCAATCAAAATATTCAATGGAGGCACAAAAATAAATATTATATAATTCTGCTTTAGCATGTATGTTATACACTGACATTACCTCAGATAAATAATGGACTATTCCATTTTGATTGTGAGGAAAAGAAAAAAATAGAAAGAATGAGAACATAGAGGCAACAGTAATGAATCTGAAATGTTTAAAGGTTTAGCTGCTTCTCTGAAATGGAACAACTTGTTAATTTTAATTTTTTTTTTTATTTGTACCTGTTTTCTTCTTTAAATAATATCCTGCTTTCATACTTATTGGTATTGCAATATTTTGTTAAAGTTGTTAAAGCTCAAATATTAAACGACAAAATAGGGGGAATTTGATGGTTATTTAAAAGTCGTGGAACCCACAACTAATTCAATAGTTAAGTTATGATTAATCAGAAAAACCAAATAGAAACTCATGAAATTGTCACTGGCATTACTACTACTGCTAATATAATAGTTATGAATAAATGTAATTAGAAGATGACAATCAAATAAAATACTTTAAATAATTTTAAGTACATTTCATCTTTATCCAATTTCTAATTTTGTTGATTTATTTGACAGATAATTTCTTTGTTTGAAGGACAATATTGTCTCATAGACAAAATGTTCAATGTAAGCACAAAAATGAATAATAATAAATACAGTTATTAAGTAAAACATGGCAATCACATAATTCACTTAACTATTAGCATATAATGCATACAATACAGAAGATAAGTTTTGTTTTGTTGGTTATTTAATAAGCATTATTATTATTACTACTAATACCATTTTTTTTCCCAGAATGATTTTTCAGGACAGTGTAGAAATCAACAATCTTATGAATTTTTTGCCCATATTCATAGAAAATTTGTAAGCTATTTTTTCTTTTCTTATTTTATTGAAAATAAAAGCTTTTAAAAACTATATCAATTATAGAATTAAGTGTAACTTGTAAATTTTGCAGAAAGTCAATCATGACTGTTTTTTAACTGAACAGTTTTATTTTTTTCCAGCCAATGTTTTAAAATGGCATTTTAAATTACATTCATCATGAAATTTAGCATAAAAATAATTTCCATAAATTCTTTTAAATAATTATTCTTTTCAGATGATATACAATTATTGTTCAGCCAATTAAGTTAGCTAAAAAAAAAAAAAAAGAAAAAAAAGAGAGATATAGCAAACATTAATTATCTTCATCAATTTTTCATCTGATGAATTGTAATAAACTTAAATCAAAAACTGGACTGAGAAATTTATTAAAAAGGTGAGTATGAACAGAATATACAATTCTAATGACATTTACTTGCCTCAGTAAAATCTAATAAAATCTGTACATCTCAGAAGGTCATGGAGAACCTATCTACTGAGTAGACATTGAACCTAAAAACCTTGTCAAATATTTTAAAACCACTGGGCCATTCCATCCTCTGATCCTGACATAGCATTGAAAATAAAAAATTAAGAATACAGAAGTAATTTTTCCTGGAGTTGTTATTCTCAAATGGCAACAACATCAAAAGCTCTTTTTGTTAAGGGAGAGATAAAGTATTGGGAATTTGAACCATTGTAAAAATTCACTCACCCAATATTGGGAAAGGAATAATATAACAAAAGAAAAAGCAAAACTATTCTATATGTGTTCATCAACTTAAAAAAAAAAAAAATTACCTGCAGCAAGTTAGGGTAAAGAATTTTCCTGTTTGGAATATCAGATTGGGTCAGATTAGAGAAGTTGCATAGCAACTTGATCCTAAATCCTTAAAATATATCTAGATATACAAAAATGTTTTGCTTTTGCTGAGATAAATTTTCTCGTGTGTGTCTGTGTGTGGGCATCTGTTTAATGTGTATGCATATCATCTTATATATGCTGAGTCTCTTCAGGACATTGGCAATCATGGCTCTCCACGTCTTCCTGTCTTTTATCGCTTTTATTTTCAAACAAATTTAGCATCAGGAAACATACACAAATATATATAATTATTTGTAGGTGTAAATATTGCATATATGTCTATGTATTTTATTTACATATATATATGTGAAGTAGATAGTGACATAATGAATATCTGAATAAAATATAAAGTTTACATGTCAAGTTTAAATTCTTGTTGAGGGTGCTAATATTGACTGCAACTTAATTATTTGTTATTGCTTGCTTTCTCTCTTCAAACTGTCTCATCATTAAATATCTTCAAAAAAATGTCTTGTTATAGGAAACACTACAATTGTTTCCCATGACAAATTTACATGCCTGTGGAGTTAAGAGTTTGATAAAACAAAATTATATATGAGGTAGTGTTGAAAAGTTCTTGACCCAACTCTTTTAACAAAGATTCACCAGTATTTCAAATATGTTAGATTACTACACCCTGATGATAATCACAGTCAGTCTGAGATTTCAGTCTTTTCCTCTTTCCTTTTTTACTCGTATGTTGATGTAAGTTCTTATTCTGGATACATAAGACATACTGAAGGTTGCTTTGAACTCTTCACACATTTAACTTCATTTCTCATTTTTCATTTTGTAACATATCATTTATTGTTTGTTTAAATTCCATGTTTTTGTGTCTTATTTTCCCAGACACACATGTGTCTGCCAATATTGTTTGTGGGGAAAATATACAGGAACCCATGAATATATTCTGGAAAATGTCCACACCTTGCAACAAAAGTGGTTAAACCTGCAATAAACATCAGAATAAGTTTAATTTCAATTTTGTTGCAAAATCTTTTCAGTAGCCTCTCATTTGCATAGAAATCTATTTGGAGTCTGTCTATATTTCTGAGATGAGGTATTATGTACAGTATTTACATTAGTCGGACTATTGTCCTGATCTTTGTTGCCATATTTGTCACAATGTTTCGGCCGTTGTGCGCTCCGGCCTTCTTCAGGTGGTTGGAATTTCGAACTGAACCCTTTATTTCGATCACTGGGGTAGACTGTTCTAGTTTTACGTGCCATGTTTGATGGATGTCAGTTATCAGTTATCTCCTGCTAATTTTCCCTCTGAAAGTTCTCCACTGCCTTAACTAGGTATTGGAACTCACCTTCTTTGGGTCTGTCACTGGATCTAACCAACGCAAGAAGGAAAATTAGCAGAGGGAAAATTAGCAGGAGATAACTGATAACTGACATCCATCAAACATGGCATGTGAAACTAGAACAGTCTACCCCAGTGATCGAAATAAAGTTCAAAATTCCAACCACCTGAAGAAGGCCAGAGCGTACGACGGCCGAAACATTGTGACAAATATGGCGATAAAGATCAGGACAATAGTCCGAGTAATGTAAATACAGAAATCTATTTGCATATATGTTTCATTAGCTTTTGATACAGTTTAAATATGGCAACTTCATAATTTTTATAGTATATCAATTTTCTAGTATTACAATTTTAAGCTTGATCATTTTTAATACACGTGACATGGCGTGCTTGAGAGTGAAAAAATGCTTTTATATATTTCAAGAGATGAGTTACAAACTAAGGTTATAGAGCCCAATCTTCCCCACCATTTAACCCATAGCTGGTGGAGATAAGATATTGATACATAACTTTTCCAAGAGGATTTTTGCAGAAGTCAATGCAACAAACTAAAATTTGAGCTTAGTATCCCAATCCAGTTTAAACAAAGATAATTACTACACATCCATGTTTTCTGAATAATTATTAAAAAAGCAAAAAATGGTTAAAATGACTGTTTTATTACTCTTTCAAACAGAAGCTATGATAATGAAAGAAATTAATTTTGAGATCAGGGTTTCCAGAGTTGAGTAAATTAGAAATCTCAATGCTACTAAATTTCTTTAGTAGTTCATGTTTGTCAAACTTATTTAAATCTAACTTGAAAAAAATCACAAGTAACAAAATTCCAAATTTAATCATGCTGTGGTTACAAAAGGAAACCAAATTTAGTGACACTGTTTAGTTCTGCATTTGAAATTTAAAAAAAAGAAGTTAATTGGGATACAGTTTTCTTCAATTTGATACACATATCATAAAAATCTCAGTGCTATAATCAGTGGTATTTTCTTTTTTCAATTGAGTCTATTCTGAAATGTCTTATTAGAAATTGAAGCTAATCATAGAATGTTTTACTGCTCAATGTAAACATACATTTCAAAATATAATAGCAAGATATTAGGATTTTCAATTTTCTAGGCTTCCCATGATTCAGAGTTTTTTTTTCTGACGAAATATTTTTATTAGTACATTTTTATTTTATTAGTACATTTTGCTTTGCTTTTAACTAATTTCTGTGGTTTTCTTTTTCTTTTCCTCACTTTTGCAGTCATTCTGTTTTTCATTGTTTAAATTGCAAGAATTCAAATTGAATATTTCAAACTTCACTTAAACTTGCCCAACAAAAAAAATAACATTGCACAATGAATCCCCCTCTCTCTCTCTCTCTATATATATATATATATATATATAAAACAGACCCAAAAGACAAAAAAATAAAGCAACACATGCCCTCAAACAAACTTCTGTCAAGGAAAATAGCTGAAATTTATGTAACAACCAAGATGTGTTTCCCACATACAGCAGTACTTTGGCATTAAATGCATACACAGTCAAAAATGATGAAACAGCACTGAATACATCACTGGACAATGTTTATTGTTCAGCCAAGATAAAAATTTATTAAATACATATGCCATAATTTAAGTTAAGCTATTTTAGTGCAAATTCTTCCTTACTAAATTACAAGGTGACTGGAGGTGGGTCTCACATGTGAACTTCAGGACTGGTAGAACTAAAGCATGTAGCTCGTCTGAACATTTGCCATGGAAATAGTGATAGTGTAGTGAGAGGCTTGCAGTTTTGTCCGTGTAAAATTAGTTGTCTTAGAGTATTTTCAGATTTTATGATGAATTATTTTCAGCATTACATGTTCTTATGTTTAGTTCTTAACTAATTTCACCATCTACCTCGATTTTTATTTTATTTCTGTGTGAAAAGTTGAAGTAAGAATGTTGCAATGAAAAAGAAAACAAAGTATTAACTCAAAAATAATTCATATTCCCCATGCTATCTGTTGAAAACAAAAATCTGAAAGAAGTCCTGCTTGATTTTAATAGGCCTAAAAATATGGTAATTATTTGCACTTCCCTACCAGTTCCAACCAATCATAACTTTTCTTACCCCAATCAAAGAATGCTACTTTGGACAGCAGGTGGATTTCTTGGTTCTTTATAGGTGAAGGTGAAAAAGTCGTTTCTGTGTTGTGAGTTTCGGATATAGATTTTTTTACACTTTTTTTTTTATTTACAGCAACTTACCAACCTGCTGGCATTTTTTAATTTGGACTTGCAAGACCAAGTTATGACCTTTGGAATAACAACACTGGATTTTTAATTATTGTATCTGAACCTCCCCATTGCTAATATCTCACAAAGAACAAATCAGAAAATAAAATAAACACTTTTGTAAATAGTTGCTATCGTCTTGAACTAAAATATAGCTCAACAGACTACTCTAATTTAAAAGTGAAGGGAAACAAATTTAGTTATTTTATTTATTCAATTATAGGTAAAATTCCTAATAACTGAAAAATTTTACTCCTACTGCATGGTTTTTACAAGATCTCTTAGAAACTCAGATGAATTCTTTCTCTAATAAAAATGTTCCGCTTTGCAATTCTCTTTTGTGAGCATAAATATTTTTGATACACAAGATATGTTGGCTCATTCTTCAAAAAGTGAGAGAAATATTGAATGAATACTTTTCTTTTTTCAAGGTTCTAGGAAAATAAGACAGCATAAAAAATAACTAGATTTCTTAAAAAGATTCCTGTTCATAACGTGTAACTGTAATATAAAATATTGAAAAAAAAAGAATGAAAGTTTTCATTTTGTTTAGAAATGATATCTAAAGGGAACTGATTACAGGAACACATTTTCAGTCTGAGCAAATAACTGCTAGATTTACAGAACAATGTATATGGTTTGTTTTTTTTTAATGTCAGGACAATACTATCTTGAAAACAACTTTGTGTCTGAATGAATATTTTTGGCACAGTAACAGTTATATTTTCCTAACAATGACAATATGCCACAACAGCTGGTTGCTTAACTTTGTTCAAGATGGAGCTAATTCAATAAATACACTTATCAGAGTTAAGCTACTTGAACCAGATTGCATGCTTTTCATGTTCAAATGAATGATTCCAAAATACAGGTGCACACTTAATTGTTATAAAATAGTTGAAAGGGCTACTGATCTTATGTCTTTATTCAGCAATCTTAGAAGCAGAAGAAAAAAAAGAACTGACTCTATAATAAATGACAGAATAAAAAGGTTTATTTCTTTTCATGATACTTCTAAAAACAGCAAACAATGTGAAGGTTAATTTGTTCTCTATTCATTGTGTAATTGCAGGAAACATCCAAACAGGCAAATTGGCAATTGAGTGTGCTGAAAGACGTTTGCACATCACACCTAATATATTATCTTCAGCTTGGAGTATTTGTGATCACCATTGTCAAATATCAGCAGGCGGAAGTTATCTTTTTGCTGACATCATGAATTCCACGTTTGCAAAACAACAGGAATTGGTTGAGATCAATGTACTCCGATAGTTTTCAGAGACAAACATGCTTTTTTTTTTATATAATGTGTGTGTGTGTGTGTGTGTATATATATATATATATATATATATATATATATATATATATATGCTGAGTTTTTACTGTTTGATAATTCAGAGCAGAAACAAAAAGGAAACTTATACTTAACACCAGGAAGAGACGGTTGAAATTTCTGCAGAACATAATGAGAAAGGAGAGCTTAGAAAATTTGATACTCACAGGACAGAGGAAAACAATGCATAACAGACTTAATGTGCTTGACTAAATGTATGGCATAACAGAGTTTAAGAGAAATAATAGTAAGACAAAATTTATAAAAGCAGCTACAAAGGACAGGAAATTGTGGAGAACCATGATCACCTACATCCTGTGGGGACATGGCCATAAAGAACAGGAAAAACATTTGATACCGTTTTCCATTTTCTTTTTAAATTAACCAACTACTAAATTAAGTTTTATCTTTTCATTGTTTTGTCACTAAGTGGAGACATAAATGTCTATGTAATGTCAGCTCTATTTACTTCTGTATGAGACAGTCTTCAAATTTGATATTAAGATTTTATCCTATAAAAATACTGACCATTTTTAATGAGTGAGTTCATTAATTATACACATTAATAATTCTGATCTTGAATTTTCAATGTTTAAAATGATCCAATGTTATATTAATGAAAAAAATATTAAAGCATTATATCAAAGTCACTTACCATTAAATAGAATGAAATCAATGGAGCATATACATGTCTTTTTGTCTCCATGTACATCTATCTCCTTCTCCCTTTCTATCTCTCTCTCTCTATATATATATATATATACACATATATATATATATATATATATATATATAGTATCACCCCATGCAAGGCTGTACAGCTACTAAGACACAAGAAGTTACTGAGTATGAAAGAATATGAAAAAAATAGAGAAGATTGTTCTAGTTCCACGTGCCATACCTCTTGTGGATATCTCAGTTATTTCCCTTTAACTCAACTCTCCAGGTTTTTGGTTCACCTCTGTTGTGTACTCAACTCTTTGGGTCTAGTCACTAGATTTAACCAACTACTTTATCCACTAGGCCATGTGTCAGGACACACAAACACACACATATCTACACACACATGCATAGTCAACCATATATATGTCTCTCTAATCTAATTCAACATAGGGGAACTAACATTTCAGTTGTTAGAACTGAAAAACCAACAGCTTGATTGTAGTTGTGTAAAACCAGCCACACTTTTTGAAAATAACAACAGCAAAGGATTTTCCTTCTGGAGGTGAATCAAAATGACAGATCACAGTATACGCTGTTATTTAACCTATAGCTGGAGGGGAAGAGATGGATAATTGTGCATAAAGGAATGTAACAAGCTTGGTCAGAATTTAAAACATGCATTTTTTTTTAATAAAATAAACTGGCATATGCATGGCTAGAGTTTCATGATACTGTGTGCAATTGTCATGTGACCAATATTTGTTTTTAGGTGATATGGATACTTATACCCATTTAGCTAACCCAACTATTACAATTAAGGTAGCTAACTAATACACTTTATATATGCACTAACTAAAATTGCTGAGAGGTTTTAGGTTAATGTTTTAGTTTTGTAGCAACCTGCTGTTGTTGGGCAAGAAACCATAGAGGAGAACCTGACTAAAGACTGTGTGTACACTAGCCATGCAGCTGCAGAAGAAATATAAAGGGGGAGACAGGCCAGCCCCTTTAGGTAAGGCTTCAAGAACACCAGAAAGCTGTAACACAAGGGGAAGTGGAAAATCAGGCATGGCTGACCACATATGGACAGAAAAGGAAGATCACCGCCCTCTGTGGGATCAGGTTAAGACCATAGACAATGAACATCACTGGAAAATTCATAAACTGAAGGAATCAGCACATCTCTCGGCCACAAAAATCTCCTGAGCCAACCAAGTATAGAAATGAATACAATATGGAAACCAGTAATAAGGAGTGCCAGAGAAAAGCGATAATAACAACAAAAATTGCAATATGAGCACTAGTAAAAATGATTAATGAAGACGTTAGGTTTATAATACCCAGAAATTCACAGACAGACATCCTCAAGGACACATGGCACAGTGGATAAAGGCATTAGTTAGATACAGTGACAGGACCCAAAGACTGAGTTCAATACCTGGTTAAGGCAGTGGAGAACTTTGAGAGTGGAATTAACAGAAGATAACTGACATCCATGAGACATGGCACATGAAAGTAGAACAGTCTACTCCAGTGAGCGAAATAAGGCTGGAGCATGCAACAGCCAAAACATCATGATAAATATGGCGACAAAGATGAGGACAATAGTCTGAATAATGTAAATAGTGCAAAGCAAAGTCTAGTATGTGTTCAGTTTCCTTATCTCCAGTGGAATGTATTCTGACTTAGAGCAAAACTCAGTGTTGATTATACTCCAACACCCCTCACGATGCTGCAAAAACCTCCTTCTAAAAAAATGCTTGGGAAATCTCAGTCTGTTGCTTTTTGAGGAAGCCTGACGCTTATGGCCAAGCTGGCAAGAAAAAGAAAATTTCTGTGCAGACCAGACAATTGTATTAGATGCTATAGAAAATCAATCAAAATGTGTTCAGAAAATTGTTCAAACAATAAGTCAGGTTCAGTAAGTACTGAAGTCTTCCATTCACAATAACTTCTGGTGCAAGCTAAGCCAAGACCATGTTTGCATCAACACCATAAAAAAAGGAAAATGCAGGGATGATCCTCAAAGTGCATCCTAATTTGTAGAATTCAGTCTGGACAGACAAAAAGCATTTCAATCTTGACAGGCCCAACTGTAGTAGCATTTTATTTTATTTTTATTTTTGATCTACGGCAAAAAGTACTGGAAAGATTTGCTCAAAGGTTTGGATGTGGTCTGTGTTGGCTTTACTGGCTATTGGCAGTCTAGTTATTGTTACCAGGGTTTGGGCTTATTTTGTTTTACCGCTATATCAACCTCAATGGGTTATTTAATGCTGACAACATTTTTAGGACAGATTCATATGAATAGAATATATATTCTTTGTAAGAAATCAGTTTGCAGATGAGGGTTTGGGTTAACAGAACTTTTTACAGCACTCAAGTACCAAGTGATGCTAGATAACAGCTTGACCTCAATGTGAGAAATAAACAAATGAGAAAGGAATAAGAAATCTCTTTTTCAACAAGACACTCTGCAAAGACAACAGTTTTGTATGTCAATGATTATATTCCATCTGATATGAATTCATTTGCCTTGTTTTCAGACATCAGTCCCAAAAAAAACTTTTGGTGGATTCGAGCAAGAAATGTGTACACTGGCAATTCCTAGGATTCTATTCTTGATGAACTGAAATTGGATCAAATGATTTATGTGAGAAAAATCACTCAATCGACAGAAGCGTAGACGTCTCATTCAATCACATTTTTATTCAATTTCTTTTGTGATGTCAGTGAACATGCATTGTCACTTTCGTAATGCTTACTGTAGTAGAGACATTATAATTGCAGATACAACTATAGAAACGTCGTTGAACAATACTGGTGTCAGACACTTTTGAATAAAACTTGCACTAACAGTACTTGCTCAATAATACTCACTCGAAAAGTAACCACTGCAAAGCGATCCAAATATTAATCCATATAGTGATCACTTAGGTGCCATGCTAATTCCCATATATACATTTCCTTTACCATCACAATCTACTTATTCAAAATAAGATCACCTCTGTTTGCTCTCTGGTTATTTATGTTCAAACACCAGTGTCAGTAGTGACATTTTTTTTCCTATATAACAATTTCTTATGTTATTTTCATTTTGTTTTGGTTCTTTCCTCATTATTTTGATAATATCTTTCTCTATTCACCAGTGTCTTCAGATTTCTAACTTGCACTTTCCCTCATCTGTTAGCAAATAATTTAATTTATGCTTGATTTTATTATTGCAAATGTGTTACTCAGTTTTGGTTGTCCATTTTGCTGACAACCATGCATTTCATATCCTTACAATAGATGTTTATTCCATTCTTACTTTCTTCAACTATACTACCTAATAGATTACTTGAGTTTTCCTTCTGAATATTTCAATGTTGCTTTGTCCACCAATAATAAATCATTGTACATCTCCTAGAAAATGTTTTTTTAAAAATGAATTCTATGCAAAATAACAGTGAATAAATCTAGCTGATTTTATGACATATAACTCATTATTGTTTTTTTTTTAACATAATATTTGTGTTCTATTGTACTTGAACTCATTGGTACACACACAAAATGACTATGCCTGAGCCCGCTGGTCAACACCCAAAGTATCTATACCTGAGCCCATTGGTAATTCTCCAAAGTATCTATACCTGATCCCATTGGCAAACACCTAAACTGGTTCTACCTGAGCCCATTTGTAAACACCCAAAGTATCTATACCTGAGCCCATTTGTAAACACCCAAAGTTCTACCTGAGCCCATTTGTAAACACCCAAAGTATCTATACCTGAGCCCATTTGTAAACACCCAAAGTATCTATACCTGAGCCCATTTGTAAACACCAAAAATCTATACCTGAGCCCATTTGTAAACACCCAAATACCTGAGCCCATTTGTAAACACCCAAAGTATCTATACCTGAGCCCATTTGTAAACACCCAAAGTATCTATACTGAGCCCATTTGTAAACACCCAAAGTATCTATACCTGAGCCCATTTGTAAACACCCAAAGTATCTATACCTGAGCCCATTTGTAAACACCCAAAGTATCTATACCTGAGCCCATTTGTAAACACCCAAAGTATCTATACCTGAGCCCATTGGTAATTCCCCAAAGTATCTATACCTGAGCCCATTGGTAATTCCCCAAAGTGTCTATACCTGAGCCCATTGGTAATTCCCCAAAGTGTCTATACCTGAGCCCATTGGTAATTCCCCAAAGTGTCTATACCTGAGCCCATTGGTAATTCCCCAAAGTGTCTACTTGAGCCTGTTGGTAAACTCTAGTTATATTTATACTTGAGAGTAGATAAACCAGTGGCTATTTTTGGATTGTATTTACCACTCTGCAGAAGATGAAAACACTACATTTTCCACCTCATAAACAGAAAAATAACAGTATATACATTTTATGTATGAGAATTTATTATCATGATTATTATTACGATATTTATTTTTCATTTTCAGCAAAACAAAATTATTCTCAATTCTCCAACCTTTTAAATCTTTATTGATTTTGCAACAATCATTCAGCACTAAGAAGATAAGAAATCTGATGGAAAAACCACTTTATGCCACTTAACGCTGACCGAAGGGTCAAAATCTACTTGAGTTACCTTTATCTAAGTAAGAGGTTTTATTAATTAGAAATTACATTTTAAAACTTGACAAAAAAAATATCTGAACATTTCAAGCCACTATGGATTCATTTTGAAGCTTACATATACACACAGAAACAAATAAACAAGTTTTGTTAAATTCAACTGACAAGGTCTCTCTATTTATTTTTTTGTAATATTTTCCAATTTCCATATGAGATGTTGTATATTGGGACAGAAATGATGAATATACTCTCCAATGTTCAATGTTGAAGTACTTTCCCTGATCTCAGTCATTATATGAACTGGGTGTTCTTAGTATGGTAATAGTTTCTGAATAAATCCTGGCATTTTTAGATTACAAAAATTGGAATCATTTCAAAATGACATGAAACCGTTAAATGAAAAAGCATATATTGAATATTTATCTGCATTGCTATTTTTTTTATGTGTATTAAATATCTTATATGGAAATTAAATATTTTATACACATTTCAATATACCATCTCCTGTGGAGAAAGCTATTTTATTTAATGTTGGCTCTCCACAATTTCCTGTCCTTTGTAGCTCTTAATACATTTTGTCTTTTTGTTATTTCTCCTAAACTCTGTTCTGCCATCCATTTACACAGTCTCATTAAGTTTGCTATATATTGTTTTCCTCTGTCCCTTCTACCCACAAGTCTTTCTTTGGAGTGAAATATAGATGTGTGTGTCTGTGCTTATGACTACACAAAAAGATATTTATAGTATAAAACTATATGGATGGATATACATGTATATTGATATACCTAACTCGATACACATACATCTCTTAATATAATATGGATGTGTGGAAGGTTGCCAGCAGAAAGCTAATTTTTATAGGACCTATGACAAAATATTATTCATCAAAATAAACTTAATATATGCTTTTCAGATTATTGTTAGTTCTGAAGGAAAACTAAAGAATTATTATATATGGTAAGAAAGAATATTAATAGTATGAATATGGAATGCATTTTTACCATCAAAAGGAGTAATTTCATGTGTAATACCACATGAGAGATATCAAAATCAAGCAGAAATTCTGCCGAGTAGTATCATAACAGACATTACAACAGAAATATGTCAGCAAAGAAAAAAGAATAAATGATTCACAACAATTGTGTAAGATGTGAAGAGCTCAAAAATGTCCTTTAAAATAAAGGTAAGTGGACTAGACTGTAATATATCTATTATATGTCAGTGAATGCTGGTGAACTGAAGTCACATAAATGTAGTTATACTAATGAATGTTGAGACTCACATGAATAGAGCATGTGTGAAATGTCCAAGTTTAAGGAAAAGAGGTAAAATTAAAAAAAATGCTGCCGAGAACCAGAAGGAACCAGAACATTTTTAATACATCATTGTGCAAAGAAGGTTTAAAGAACTTAACATTCAAAGAGAACGCTAAAAATAATATCCTTAACAAGTTTAAGTGAAGGGATTGCATAACAGGTATCACAAATTCAAAGGGTGTTTTAAAATAACCAAGCATTATTTACAGCAAAGAGACACATTGTTGGAGAGAGCCATGACCATATATGTTCTTAAGGCTCGTGTGTGTGTGTGTGTGTGTGTGTGTGTGTGTGTGTGTATAATGATAAGAATAAGACAGACACTTTAATTATCCATTTCATTTGTCAATTTTATTTCATGAAAATCGAGATGTTCAGCTCCTCAAAATGAAATTTCTACAAATGGAAAAAGTACACCAGATGGACACATTAGATTGGTGGTGGGGAGGGAAGGTAAGAAATAAAAAAATTATAAACAAAATGGATAATTAAAGTCTCTGTCTTCTTATTATCATTATAATGCTCTGTAATCTACATTGAGCTCTTCCTGGATTTATATCCTCCTTGGAATTATTCCCTTCCAGTCACAAACTGGTAAGACATGTGTGTGTAGAGAGAGAAAGAGAGAGATAACAATAATAATAAAGATTATATTGTACCAAAAATAGTTCAACCACCCTAATTCTGGAACATCAGGTTAACAGACAAAAAAAAAAATACTGTTTAATAAATAAATGAAGTACCTACTAAAATATGAGTATCCATTATAAATAACATTTAAAGTCATAAAAATCTGTTGGCTTAATAAAAAATCAATTCTAAAAAATTCTCTTTGTTTACTTTTGGATATGAAACTATGCAGATATAAAAATTTTTTAGAGTTCTACGGTGGGAGAAATTTTGCTTAAAGGCATAAAATTTGGCCTAGCCTGACCAAGTGCTTTCCATTGCTAATTTGGTTAGAGCATGCCAGGCTTAACAGTAAATCATCCATGCCCTGGGGACACATGTTCAAATCCTACCAGAAAGATTTCTCAAAGATTCAGGGCAGCAGATGAAAATAAATAAATATACTCTTTAATAAATAAATGTAGTGCATACTAAAATATGAGTATTTACTAAGAATAACTTTTGAATTGATAAAAATCTGTTGGATTAATGAAAAATCCCTTCTAAAAATTCTAACATATATGGATATAACTTTTTAAACAATGTACAGATATTACACTCTGATCCTATGTATAGGGCAAAATACTTTGTTCTTAAGTAAAAATGTTGTTTCATGTATAAATAATCATTTCTTTTTTACAGATACTATACTTATAATAATAATAATATAGAGAGGCACACGTTCCTGTGTATGCACAATTAATCAGTAGAAAATATGCAAATGAACAAGCTTTAAACATACAAACAAATAAAAGTTCACTACTCATCTTCTGGCAACTGATAATACAGTTCATCATTTAATTTAGATTCAATGATTTGGGATTTCATGCAATCACCATACAAATTCCCCAAGCATTGTGTGTGATCACATAATAATTTATACTCCATCGATTTTACATAAATCCTAGTCTATTTTACTTAAATTTAACCCTAGTTAAGGCTTCCAAGCAAAGTGCAAATATCTGTAGTGGTGTCAAGCATAAACAAGAGTCAATATTGGTGGAACAAAAGCTGGAAGACTTAATAATAAATTAATATAAATTTCTAACAGTCACTGATGATGTAGAGATATGAAAGGGAGATAATTATGCAGTCAGAAGGATATGATTTAAATGTTATTATATGACTTCTGGTGGTCTATAAAAATGGATAACTCTGAACAGTCGAGAAAAGTAAAGAGTTGAAAAATTGTTGGTGTACCGGTTTTGTATATAATTAACACCAGGAATTGTTACAGGTTTGAATCATGTTTAATTTCAGTCAAAAAACAATTCTTCTGAGAAAAGTTGATATTTGGTGAGCCCAAATATCAACTTTGTCTTATCCAAAGAGATAACAAAGTAAGTTTTGTACATTGTGTTACACCAGAACATCAAAGAAGTGAGATGAAGTGTTGACAAAGATGGTGTCCTAATATCTCTCACGAAAGACATATTTAAGAAAATTTGGGACAAATGAAGAAGGTCTGGAAAATTTGATGCTCTCAGAATATATTGATGGTAAGGGATACAGAGGAAAGCATTGAGTAACCTATCTAATGAGTTTGAATAAATGAATGGCAAAACATCCAGGGGCAAGATAGTATAACATTGTTTACATGGGTGTGGTTGCAGCTCCATCTATTATGGTTAAATCCTAGCCTATTTTGTTGATATTAATCATAGCTATAGCTTTCAATAATGAATCCTGTTTGGACTTCTTATACTCTTAAAATTGCTTCACTGTATAGGTTGAGCAAATATGGTGAGAAAAACATCATTATCTTACACTCCTTTCTATTTCCATATATTTACTAAATCCATTTTCTACAATATGAACAATGTAAGATATTTTTTTAATCATTTCACCCAAGCAAAGAGGGAAATGTCACAAGTACACAGGTGGTTACAGAGAGTGAAATTGAGAGAAAAAACTGGGTATACGGGGTATTAAGGAAAGGATAAAAGAAGACGGCCATTGACATTGCATTTAAATGTTTGAAGATTGTAATTTTAAGAGAAGCAACGAAATAGAAAGGAAAAGAAACTGTTGGAGTAGAAGTGGAACCTAGATGCCAATCTAGTAGTATTCTTAAATTCATGTAGTCAGGGGACCAAGGGAAAAAGCTCATCAGAGCAGTTGTCATGAAAATATTTGTAAAAAAAACAAAGGGAAGCCTCATCACATTTCTGAAAAAGTGATTTAAAAGAAGATACTAAATCAGGATTGATTACAGTGCAGATTCTTCTTTGGATTTTATCAAGAACCTCTAGATGGATAGCAGGAGTACCAGACCAGACATGGTAACAATATTCAATGCACATAACGAGGAAAGAAGGCGTGGAAAATCTGATACTCTTTGGTCATAGTGATGGCAAGAGGAACAGAGGTAAACCACAAATAATCTACCTAACGAGCTTGTGCAAATGAATGGCAGAACAGGGCTTTAGGTAAGAAAACAAAAAGACAAAATTTATCAAAGAAGTATCTGCAAAAATAGTGGCCCTGACATCACACCTTCAGTAACTTTCCCACCACCATAACATAACTTCCCTGTGACTTTTCTATAAATGGTTTCATAGTAATTGTCCCTATGAACTTTCCTCTATAGAACCTTGGATTTATGATTCTAAGTGCAGTGGCATCAAGGTCTCATCATTTTACAATTGAAATGTTAGATGTTCTATGCTAACAGTTTCTTCTATCACGCTTCTCTCTTGTGGAACTGTTCCAGCTTCTTGCTTCCCAGTAAACTTTGATCTTCTAAAATTTAAATGCAGTGTCAATCATTATCTACTGTCTTAATTCTTCTTCTTTTACTTTTGTTGTCTTCTTAATAGTATTTTTTTTACTTTTTTATATTCTCTAACACTTGGGAAATCTTTGTGTCTGAATGTCTTCTTTGCTTTGAAATGATTAAAAAAAAGAAGAGCTACAAAGGACAGAAAATTGTAGTAGGGGCAATTGTCCATGGTGGTGTCCAGTATAAACACCAGTTGATATCCATGCAACATCAAGTGGAATCTTTATTTTCTAACAATCAGTTATGTTGCAGAGATATGAGAGATGCATATTTAGGGTACATATGGAATGAGGGCTTGGAAAATTTGACACTCTCAAGATTCAATATTAAATACAAGAAGAACAAAGGTAAGCAGCTTATAAACTACCTAACGAGCATGTCTAAGTGTATAACAGGACGGGGTTTAGGAGAGATAACAAAAAGATAAAAATTTACTAAGAACAACAAAGGACAAGTGTTGGTTCCAATCATATTAGGAATGACTGCAAAACCATTTCCTGTTCCCAATTTATAGGCAGAACCACACAAATGCATGCTGGGATTTCTTCTGATCGGCCACTTCTCTGTCTAATCTGACACAGTCCCAGTCTCTCTTGACTACTACATACATTGATCTGAACTCACTCATGTGTCAATACCAATTCTTAGTTTGTGAACTTTTTGCCATACTACTGTTGTTTTAACTTGCATATATTGTTTGCTTGCTTTAAATTATTTTTGTTCTCTTCTTTTCCTTTTCTTCTTAATGTTTATTGCAATGTGTCAGTTGTGTTTTTTGGGCAGTTCTACCTTCTCTATCTAGCCATGGTCACTTACTCTACAACAAGAATTTGTGATGAACCATGATCACCAACTTAGCGATGAAACACAACACATAATAGCACAGCACTTAATATTAATCAATGATGTTTTAGAGATATGAAAGATGTATAATTAGTAAGTAAGTATTATTGAATTGTTATAGGACTTGTATTGGTATGCTCAACAGTTCTGAAACCAAATGCATTAAACAATCACTAGTATATCTCTAGTATAAAGACAAACCAAATTTATATTTGACTATTCTGATATTGTTTGCAAGTTTGGCATTTTGTGTCACAACACCTTTATCAATTCCCTAAGACCAAGTTGAGTTATTGCAAACAAAAATATAAAATCTCTGCAATCTTCATTTGGCAAATTCATAGAAAAAGTTTTGTCTTCTTTTCAGACATATTTGTCCTGACAAAATTCCAGAAGCCTATTACCTTTGGTCAACATAAACATACATCCAACTGATTTTATTTCTTCCTCCCTGTGTCATATAATTCACGTCAGTGAACAAACCAATCACAGTTAAGCAAATCATTTATATACATTTCTACTATGACATGCTAACTACATGTCCAGGTATTTTACATAAGATTCTTTTTTTGTTTGTCTATTTCTCTCTGTAGCCTTTACTGTAAGACCAAATGCCAGAAAGAGTATATATATATATATATATATATAGAGAGAGAGAGAGAGAGATATTGTATAAGCCAACTTCATGTATAGTGATCCCTGGAAAAATATTGGCATCAATTTTAACCCTCTTCCCAAAATTGTCTGCGTATAGTGAGACCACCTATATTTTTGCATAAAAAAAATGTTTATAAAACAGACACTATACTGGAGTATAGATAATATATATATATATATATATATATATAAACTCACATGTTTATCTGCTTATTACCTGTATTCTACACTTTATATGAAGGAATATTGTACATAGAGACAATTTTTTAAAATAGGCAAGACAGAATTTTGACCAGTACTCAGGCTGCTAAATTCTTGTGTAAGAACTGATACAAGTAAAAGATACGTTTTACTAATTAACTGAGGTGGATTCATACCTTTCCCAAGTGGATTTGGGAGTAAATTAATATAAAACTGGAACTGAAAATTAGCTATCCAATTAACAATTCTGAGCCTTTATACATTACGCCACCCACACAACCAAGAATACAGGCCCTGGCATTCTCATATAGTCACCCACATAGGTACTGCCCAGGGAGTAAAGTTTGTCAAAACAATTACCATAAAGTATTTAGTTTGAGGAAAGGACACAGAGAAGGACAGGGAACAAGCTCAAGGGGTCAAATGTCGACTGACATTACACTTGCCTATTTGAAGATTATAGTCATTGGGGAAGCAAGTAAGGGGAAGGGAGTTCCACAGATGGGAAGTTTGAGAGAAGAAGCTGTTCGAGTAAAAGAGATGGTGACATTTAAATGTTTTGACAGTGAAAGGGTGGGATTGAGATGCCAACCTGGTAGCTTGCTTAAATTCATGCAGTTTTGGAACCAGCCAAAGTAGCTCATCAGAATAGTTGCCATTAAAATACCTATAGAAGAGACAGAGGGAAGCCACAGCACATCTATGGGATAGCGATTGTAGACTAGATGATAGATAAGGACCTATCATCTTGTATATTTGTCTCTAGATTTTGTTGAGGTAACCTATTATATACTCCAACATTTTCCAGGTGAAATTTCTCACCAGATTATCACAAAAAAAAGTAAAATTTTTATCCATGACTAAATAAAAAGCAACTAATATAGTGAGAAATATATATTTTTATAAACAAATTCCATGTTATTCTCTTAATTTTCTTTTATTATTACTATTATTTTTTCTCTTTTTTGCATTAATCTACTCCAGGTGTTTTCTGTTTTTGTTCCCTTTTAATTATGTCTGTTCTTTTGGCTATAATTCCATTTTGAATTATTAATCTAATAAGATCTTCAAATATTAAACATCATAAAATCTAACACTGAATTGAAAAAACACTTTCTTTAATTTTACATATGCTCACATCTATATGTTTTTTAATGTCCATTAACTTACAAAAAGTGAAAAAAAGTGTGGTTTTGTAATGGTACAATGTCTATTTCTGATTATCAAATATAAAACAACTATCCATTTTTACCATAAAGAGTTCAAATGGAAAATGGAGATATCTTTCGATTTATGTCACTCCTTGTCCTAAAATATCACATTCTTCAATGAGCCAGCTTATATCCTCTCAGTGTCAGCACTACTTACCTAACTCACAGATTAACAGACTATAAGCATTCAAATGGAAGACAGAGATATATTTCAGTTTATTTTAATCCTTATCCTAAAATATCACATTCTTCAATGTGCTAGCTCATATCCACTCAGTGTCAATGGTACTTTGCTCCAAAACTTCCAAAATGCCTGACGATTAACTGTTTGCTGTATGAAGACTGAAAACACGAAAAGATAAAAAAGAAGAAGCCATTTTTTATCTCAAAAATTACAATGGCCAGGTTGTACAAAGCTCGAAGTTCAGAGCATCTATATGCACTATTTGAAGATGAATGGGGTGAATGGGTAATTTTTAGCAACACAAAATGACTGACAGATTATATGATGAAGTAAATTATACTGAACTGAAAACACTTTCAAAGTGAAAAAGGTGACCATTTCAGACACGTGGTTTCTAAGTGAATGGAAATAAATGGCGTTTTTCACTCGTCTGAGACAAATATCAATAATTCACTCCTGACTAACTGAGTGTGGCAGCCTCAAATCAGACACACTTTTGTTAAACACTTGTCCAATAGAATGACTTAGATGCAAATCATTGTGCATCTCAATAATAGAAAGTGAATACTTCTCACATAGAGACAATTTTTACAGACATTTTAGAACATTTTCTACAGTATCATTTCTAACAACTCAAATCAGTATTAATTCTGTTATGCTAAATTTAAATCTTTTAAATTACATTAAATCTGGTAACTGGCTTGGTAGCTATTTAAAACAATTTAGCACTCATTGAGCAACTCTAGTCTGTGATAAAACAGATAATAAAGATAATTGTTTATATATATATATATATATATATAGGAGGCATGGTGGAATAGTGGATAGTGCCTCAAATTGAGAAATCTGAGAGCCGAGTTCAAATTCCAGTCGAATCCATTACATTCACTTACGTTCTAATGTCCTTGGGAAAAATATTAATCCTCTTCTTCTCCCTCCAGCTGTGGGTAAATAGCAGGACAGACTGGGTTCTATAGCCTTGGATGACAACTGGTCTAGGAGAAGGACAACTCTGAATTCAAAATTTGCAGAGAGTCATTTGTGGACCTTGCAGCATGTAGTGCACCAAGTCTCTCTATTCAGACCTTCAAAATGTGTGGTTGGTTCTGCACAAAGCCTTCAGCACTATAATAAAATCCTATGTGCTGGTGTCTGGCTATTGGTTCCTAGGAACCAAACTACTTGATCCTCATATGTCAAATATGATGGGAGAGTCCACCATACATAAATATATATATATATATATATATATACACACACACACATCTAGAAATTTAGCACATCAGAGGAAACTTATTTTGAGACCAATGATTTTGTGGTCCAGTACATTGAACAGTGTATTTATTTTCACTCCAAATAAAAGTAACTTTTTCGCATTGATAAATGCTACCTCACTTTTATCTTTGAATTATGGATTAGGACATGTATCTTCATAGTTCTTGTTTTGATCCCTATGTTTGAACTTGTTCATTCTTCTACTTTTCTTGGGTCCCTGTTCCATTTGATAATCTTCACAAATCCTTCAGCACAATCATAGTTTTTGCTTTTGACAATGGTAATGGATTAAAGTGGAAGAATTCACAGATCCAAGCAACAAAGTCTCATAAAATTATAACTGAATCATTGAACAATTGTAGAAGATTATTAGATATAAAAACACCTGAGGAAAGCTAGGGAGTGCACCAGCCGAAATATGATACCTTCAATGGCGCATCTCTTTAAGGAACAGTTTACAAAAATTCAGTAAATGTACAAGTCGCTTGTCTGTTTTATTTTCAAAAACAAGAATACATTTATACAAAAATAATATATATATATATATATATATATATATATATATATATATTGGTGTATGTTTCATTAAATAATATAGACAAGTTTTGTCTATTTATTTTAAGTAAGTTCTTTTCATATTGTCTGATAAGCTTAATAACATTATCATTGAAAGATGAAAGGAAATCACCAAATTGATACATGTTTTAATACTTTCTAAGCTTTCGGCTTACATAAGCCATTATCAAAGATGACAATTACATTTCAATATATCAAATGATACACAGACAAAACAATAACGATAATCTGTTTTTGTTGCATGAAAAATTTCAAAGCAGTGACTAACTCGTGTATACGAGACGCAGAAACGAAAATCGCATCGCAGCTCATAACATCACACATGACCACTCGAGAGTGAAAACTAAAAGTATTAAGTATGGGAAGCTGTTGGTATAAACCAATGGCTTCTGTTATCAATTATAGACATTTAAGAATATTTCTAGAGATTTCGTAGTTTATTTTGTTCAGGTTAGGTTTCAACTGTTTTATGTATATAGCTTCAAGAATTTTTAGTTTTTGTTTATTGTTTTCATGTTTAAGTATAGTTGTGTTTTCAACAAAGATTTTCCAGATGTTGTTTTAAATGCCTAAAAATGTTAGAGTTATCATTCATATATATATATATACACACTCACACTTTCATTATTCTTAAAACAATAAACATATACAAATGTTTACGTACATGTATGTATATATTTCTTATTAGAATATTTTTTCTCTCTTATGAAATGTTGAAATAGTCACCTACTGGTTTAGGCAATCAAAGTCTTATTAAAGAACATATACCACTTGGTAGGGATGGAAATTGCATTACTTTTATCCTTCGAAAACTTTGTTGAAAATAGGCATGCCTTAACCGCTCAGCCACGAGAAGTCTCACAGCAAATGCCATGCGTGATACATGCTTAGGCGATCAGGTATCTTTTGATACATGACTGACAAGGCATATTTTTCCCCCACGGTAAGTTGACATTTTTTTCAGCAGTAGGCCAGTTGCCATTCAAGACTATAGAACCAGGTCTGTCCTGCTATTTACCCATAGCTGGAGGGAGAAGAGGATTCATACCTTTCCCAAAGGTATTACCATGTAAGTGAACGTAATGGATTTGACTGGAATTCGTACTCAGCTCTCCAATTCCTCAATCTGAGCCATTATCCATTATTTCACAGCAAAACAAGGTTCAATTACTTAGTTTTTAAAAAAATGCACATTTCTTGTTAGGACATTTCAAAGTCTATTTCTGCTAATTTCACTTTTATAGCCAAAATGTAAAAATATAATTTTTAAGCAATTGATGCATTTTATAAGCAAACATTATTTCTTAATGCTACAAACATGACATTTAATAGTTACACATATTTGAGAAGACATCCTAAAGTGAAAAATAAATGGACATGTTTACTCAAACATCTATAGCTATTAAATATAATGTTTGAATATGTTGAATTCATTAGGTGCATAAAATATATACATATACTCTTATACGCTTGTGGAACTCCAGCACCATGCTTTCCAGCCAACTTTAATCAACAAAAATTTAAATGCAATGTCAATTGCTATTTACTCTCCTCTTGATTACTCTTTCCTCTTCTTGCTCATTATTAATACTTCTGGTCCTAATTCTTCTCCACCCTGTAACACCTTGTATCTTAGTGGCCTAGTATGAGGTGATACCAATAAAAAACAAAAACACCTATGTACTACATATTTATTTATATAGCTAAATTGCTTTCTTTTCTTATTGGGTAGGAATTTTTCTCTTTTAATAAGAATAAGCTGGCACAAAGCCAATTTTTTTCATGGAAATATTTGAAAAGATTAGCAACATTATTTGGTAAACAGTCATTTTATTATAAAAACACTGACTTGCATAATAAAATCTGAAATTCTCCTGAAATACGAGCAAATTTCATTCTTATTGATTCTTCTATATACTGTGCCACTTCAGGACAATGGTGATCATGCCTCTCCACCTTTTCCTTTCGTTTGTAGCTCTGAATACATTTGGTTATTTCTCCTAAATCTTGTTCTGCCATTCATTTACTCAATGCATTGTTTTCATCTGTCCTTCTTGCCTTTAATCTGTCCTGTTAGTATCAGATTTTCCAAGCCATTTTGTATGTATGTGTCATAGACATTTTAACAGCCTGATGCTAACTATATAGGATCCTTTCTGTTTTAATTTTCTCTAAGACTTAATTGTTGCTCAAATGTTCAGTGTATGGGATCCTCAAAATCCTTCTGTAGAACCACATTTCTCTTGGTTGAAGTCTCTTCCTGATATTATGTAAAATCTTATTGATGAGTTCACTGAAAATCCTATAACCCTGTTTGTTATTTGTGATCATGCTTAATTGGTGATACATAGAAGTAAGGAGTTCCAGATATAATTATTCTTAAATGTAACAGGGTAACCAAATATTTTTGATTTCGTCCAACTTTTATTACTTCAAAGTAACAATAACAGTGCTTGAAATAATAAGTGTCAGATCAAAAATGAAACCATTAATTCCTTGGAAAGTGTTTTGTTTAGATTTCAGATATGAAACCTTTGAGAAAATAATCTGCATGAAGACGATGCTTTCTTTAAAAACAGAGGAAATAAAACCTTGCAACTTGCTTCATGACCTTGTGGTAAAGCACACTGGACCAAACAGTGGTTTTTCCACTACAAGGGGGAATGTAAATTTGATCCCTGTTGGTGAAGACATTTTTCATTACTAAGGTTTCTTGTATGCACAGGCCAACAGATGTAATACACACTGCTTAACAAATAAAAAACAGGGTGTCTTTTTCACAAATGAAGTATCTACTATGATAACATCAGAAGTCATAAAATCCATTTCTTTCTTTTTTACTTTTTTTTTTTTTTTAGTGAGTTTCACACTGTACAAGGCCCACAGGTCCACTTGAAGTACAGATGGCTACATTAAGAGGCATTTTCTACAGAGAGAAAAGGAAGATAATGGTTAACTCTATACTTGAACAAAATTGTAATTGGGGGAACATCCTCTTGGGAGACAGTTCCACAGAGCAGTGATTCACAGGAAGAACCTGTTCGAATGAAACTTACTTCTCACTGATGGAACACTGAGAGAATATGGTTTGCTAAAACGTAAGTAGTGTGATGGTTACTAGCCATGAAGGGTAAGACTGGCAGAATCAAGGAATGTTGTTCATCCAAGCACTTGCCATGGAAATAGTGTTAAAGCTGTGAGAGACTTGCCATATCCTGCCTGTGAGATAGAGGTAGGAACATGGAAAATAATTTATCACCCACAAGAAATCAGAGAGGCTTTTCAACTCTATCAAAACTGGTAAGTGAGGACTGGGCAGCACCTGCCCAAATATGACAAAAGTACTCCATTTTCAGCCTGATTTGTAGAGGATAATGTGAGGAGTCAGGTACTTACTGAAACTCACCATTTTACCTGGATCTTTAGCAATTGATTGTATGTACAAATTTTATTTGCAGTTAGGTGTGAGTTTAAGGCCCTATATATATATATATATATATATAAGGCAGGATGTGTGTGTATTTGTGTGTAACAAATGCACGGCCACAATTTTTGACGGATTTGCACCAAAATTTACATGCACATGCTCCAAGTTAGTGGGAAGGCCAAGACCGACTTTGCATTTCCTAACTCCCATTGATAGTGGAAATAATCGATTTTTTCATGCTTCTACAGCAGTTTTCATGTAGTTTGCGGCCATTTTCTACTGGCCAGAGTGAGATTCTATAGGTGGCTGCCACAAATAGGAAGGAAGATTCTACTGGTCAGGGTGAGAGCCAACAGCTAACTGACATGATTGTTAACTAGCATGCAAAAAAATAGATAGCTGCATTTGTCACAAGTGGGAAAAATTTAAATCTGCATGGGACTTTACTCCAATTGGCTCATTCACTTGATTAAACTCAATGTTGATTCTGATTCCACAGAACTTGGTTGGGTGTGAAAAAGTATTTGTTATTAACATTCTTTTTTCATTTGGTTTTTCCAGTTATGAGTCCTTTTTTAAAGCTGATCGTTTTGTGTTCATTTTGTTTAGTTCTTTTTTCGTAACAGATTTAATGTTTAGTATAGAGCTTAGAAAAAAATCGCAGTGTGAGATAGGCAAGAAGTAAGGCATGTAGCAACATCAGCATGTCAAAGGGCACTCCTTTAAAGGCAAGGAAGGGCAAAAATATTTTAAGTCAAGTGATAGCAATTGCTGTACGAGTCATATGATTTTTGAATCCAGCACAGGCAACGTTGGGCCATGCTGCTAGTATATATATATATATATATAAATAAATATTATTTAGGGTTTCAAGGATGACTTTTGTTCATAATTTAAAGATAAAACCGCAAACAGGTTTTTTTTTTCATCGTTTCACTTGAAGCAAGGCATAGAAGCTAGTATACAGGGGGTCACAGGGAGTAAAAATGACAGGAAAGAGGATTAGGGAGGATTGAGGAAATGACAAAAGATGAATGGGATTCAGGAAGAAAGGAGATGGAAACTATTATTGCATTTAAATTTTTGAAGATTGTAGTTATCAGGGAAGCAAGGAAACAGAAGGGTGTTCCACAGGCAGGAAGTGTAAGAAAAGAAACTGTTATTGCTTAAATGATGATAATTAAGAACTTCAACTCTTCATATTTCTCTAATATGTAATCAACTTAAAAAAAATAATATTTTTTTTTTTTTAAACGTTTCACCCCAAGCAAGGCGTTAAGCCACTAGGACGCAAGGGGTCACAGAAAATAGCAAGATCAGATAGGAGTGATAGAAGAAAGGATGAGGGTAGTGGATAGATTAAGGCAACTGGAGATGTCAATTGACATTACACTTGATCTGCTTTGCCCAATCTACAGCCGATGTGCTCACAGCCATCACTGAAACAGTCTACCGAGCTCTCCAAAATAATGGGGAAGCCCGAGCCATGGCACTAGACATCTCCAAAGCATTTGATAGGGTTTGGCATGTTAAGTAAAAAATAGCAAGAGGCAATTGGAAGTACTTTAAGACTATGGCAAGTTTAAGTAATTTTTCCAAAGGTTAATTTTAAATGTGATCACTGAGCTGAATTTTCCATACTCCATAAGACAAATGAGAAAGGACAGAACAGAAACCCAAGAAAAATGTTGAACAAATAAGGAAAGTGAATAAGAATAAAAATTTGAAAATACAGTTTAATAAGTCAGTAATATTAAAAGATACAGAGAAAGCATTTAAGAGCAATTTAAAATATAGAGGGGAATAATTTGTCAGTTGGGAGTTATTTCTGTTCTTTTGGAGGCAATTTATAAAGAGTAAATAAATGAAAGAGTAAGAAAATATTTTTATTAGGTAATGATGAAAAATTATGGAATAATAACAGTAAATAAAAAAAACTTGACCACAAATAGCAGTTAAATAAGAAAGAAATCATTGGAAACAAAGAAAATATTTCTGTCTTATTTTTGAGCAGAATTATTGTAACTATCTACACTATTTACATTGTTTGGACTGATGTCCTCAATTTTGTTGTCATATTCATCATGTTTTGGATGTTCTATGGTCCTATCTCCTTCAATTGATTGAAGTTCCAAACCTGTTGTATAAGAGTAAGTGTCATTACTATGGTTTGAAACTAGTTCGCCAGTGAGTAACACAGGTGATTCTATTATTAAGTAGATCACGTGATCATAAAGTAAGTGATTAAATAAGAAGCAGTGTGATGACTATACAATCATTGTTCACTCTTCTTGTCTATCCACTATTCCTATATGTTCACTCTCTCTACTCAACTACTATACAGATTATGATTCTCTTTAGATCATTATAGTATTTAGCAATTACTACTGGAACATATATTACTTGTGTGGATATTACAGGAAGGTGTTACTACTAGTACCGGCATCTACAAAGTCTTCAATATAATGATCATTTTTGGAAGTGATAATGAGCTTTTGCTCAACATAGCAAAAGAGACAAGCAAAAATGTCCAACAGCAGAAAACCCTTTATTTCATCCACTAGGGTAGATTGTTCTAGAGAGTATAGAAAATATGATACTAACAAGACAGAGGAAAGCAACACATAACCAACCTGGCAAGTGTGAGTGACTGGATAGCAGGGCAATGTTTGGGAGAGATGATAAAAAGGAAAGTTATTAAGAGTGACAAAGGACAGGAAATCGTGGAGAGCCATGATCATCAACGTTTTTTAAGGGACACAGCACACAAGAAAAGTACAATGTTACAAAACTGCTTTAATTTTAAGACACTGTCAGACTTTATTATGCATGTCAAAGTTTTTACAATGAAACAGCATTCCCCCTCAAAAAAATATTGGCCATAGAAAAATATATTTATGATTATTGAATGTAGTTTTTAGTGTTTCCAAGAGATCTTTGTTCGAATGTCTTCCATTCTTATGTATATCATTTTCAATGCTAAACCACAAGTTTGACTAATATCTTGAGAGTTTCAAGATCATTATATAAATTTGGCATTTATAAGTTTCATAATTTTTATAATTTTTCTGATTTTACCTGTTTTTTTTTTTCTATCAGTTGAACTTTCTTCAGATTATGAACCCATCCTCTTTGTACAATCCTATGGCTTTTTGGTTAATAATTCTATCTAATGTAAGTAGTGTATACATATATATATAAAACAACCAATTCACAGGTTTGCATTTCATTAAAGCCTCCTATGGTTACATCAAATGCACATTCTGTTCCCTTCTTTAACCATGCTGATTTGTTGCTGAATAGTAGTGATTTTCAACTGTGTTTTATAATTTTCAGTTAGTGGGGGGTTACCCTCTGCACTGGATGCAGCTTATGTATTCTAGATTCCATCTGACTGGTTAACTTACAGGTTGAACCTTGCTAAGCTCAAGAAAAGAGTTAATAAACAACCACAAACTAGTTTTCCATGATGTTAGATTTATCAAAGTAAAAGATAAAAAAATAATGATTAAAGAAAAATAATTTAAAAAGATAATGTTATAAAGAAATAATTTTGAATAAAAATGGTAAAAGTACTGTCTAGGAAAGTGCTATTATGGATGAGTGAAATCCAAAATCAATCCAGGATGGAGAAATTTCTTCATGTTTTGCTTTTTACAATTATAATCAGAGCATAAATATTCACACCAGTTTGGTTAAAGGAATTTCAAAATTCATCAAAAGATAAAAAAAAATTGCTAAGTAATCACTATGATATCAGCACAGTTCTGCCATTTGCATCTCAAAATGAAGTTCCTAGCCTAAAATTGGCAGAGTAATGAAGAATAGGAAAAACAATGGAATATTTGCTTAAGCAAAAATGCTAATATTGACAAGGAGAAACAATAGTGTAAATGCTTCCAGCAAATTTTGTGTATAAATAAGAGCAAAATAAATAGGTATTCTATATACTATCCACATCTTTTATTTTCCTTATTCATCTCTTTTTCTTTGTCATTTTTTTTTCACAAAGTATGACTCCTGCTGATGCTAAATGTAATATCAATGTAGCAAACACATCCCTTTTGACAGGTGAATGACATACCATCAAGAGAAATGTCTTAGCTGCAAAGCAATATGATTGTTTTCTGTGTGTTTTGATATATAGCAAATATATAGAGACAATGCTTGAGTCAAGTCTCTGACACATAAGCCTCTGAACAGCACCCTTGGAGCTGGCATACAAGAAAGAAAAAAAAATAGAAAATGGAATAGACCTGATGGAAAAACCAAACCACTTACTCAAAGTAAATTTCCTTTAAAAAACCAAAAATATAAAATGGCAAAACAGTTCTCGTTGCATTATCACAAAATCAACTTATAACCTTCAAGAGAACCCATATTTTATGAAAATGTTAGTGCTTCTAAGTTGTTTGTCCTTTTAAATTTTATAAGATCAAGCAAAAATGCAACTCTCTCAGAAAGGACCAGCTAAAAAGCATCAATAAAGAAAGAAATTAAATTTCCTTCAACTTAAGTCTAAATGATTAAAACTTGAGCTTATCAATTTAATGTATTTGAACTTTCTTTATTTCCAATATGCTTTCATGTTTTTTATGTAAAAAAAAAGTTTAGAGTGAATCTTTCATCTCGACTGAAAAGAACAAAATAGAAAAGATGATTTTGTTAGAGAATAAAAGAGAAAACTTAAAACAGATAGACTAAATCCTTAAAAGATTCATTTATAATTTTTTATGCTGTTCAGGAAGAACAGAAATAATGAATGGATTACAACTGTGAATTTGATTGATGACTTTTATTTTGGTTTTGTTTTATTATTTTCAAACAAAAAATATCCTGTGTAATGAAATATCAATTTTAAATTAAAAATCAAGTTAACAAAATAAATCTATGAACACAAAAAGGAAAAATACAAGTGGGAAATATGATCCATAAAATAAAATTTTTCAGAATTCAATGCGATGAATTTTTCATATAAAAACTAAATAAAAATAAAATTAGTGAATGTGGTTAAAATTTAATTAGAAAAATAAATTTTTCATGAACAGGAAATGATTTTTAAATTTTCTGATTCATTAAGGATTAAGAAAGCCTATCTTTTGTGGTTGGGAAAAAATATTAATGCAGTACAATTTCCTTTTACACCTGACTATTTCTCTTCCAAAAGCCTTAAAGTGTTGATGCAATTGCTTCTAACACAATATCATGTATTTTTGTCTTATAAAACAATTCTAACATAGAATTAGTTCTCAAAAACAATGAGAATTGTTAAGTGAGAAAATCATTCTGCTTACGTAACCTTGTATTTTATTTAAATTAACTTCACACTCAGCAAAATAGGAGCAGACAGAATAGCATAAATTACCAGCTAGTCATGGAGAATCAGTCTTTTACATACTTGTCAGACTTTGTAAATAAGTAAGTAAATGTATGACAGAACATTTGAAAACTTACTGTATATATATTTACTGAATAAGTACATTATTTACATTATTCGGACTATTGTCCACATCTTTATCGCCATATTTATCACAATGTTTCGGATGTTGTACGCTCCGACCTTCTTCAGATGGTTGGAATTTCGAACTGAACCCTTTATTTCATTCACTGGGGTAGACTGTTCTAGTTCCACATGCCATGTTTGATGAATGTCAGTTATCAGTTATCTGCTGCTAATTTCCCTCTGAAAGTTCTCCACTGCCTTAACTACGTATTGAACTCACACTCTTTACTGCATAAGTATTAGTATCGACATAAATATTCATCACTAACATAAGCAATTCTTGATTTTTTACTCTTCATCATCAATGATTGAAGCATTTTCTGCTTGCAGGTCTTTAACACCTTTAGCATTGTATCCTGGCTATGATGAAATTACAGTACAATTATTTGTGTTTAGGTTAGTAGAACCATAAACAGATTACCATTTTATCCTATTTTCAGTACTTGGGATTATCACATATGCATAAATTGCTGGTAAACCTGTAATCATATTAAAAGATCTCAAAATTAAAGTAATTTACTATAAACATTTCAGACATGTCAAAAACACAAGCACAAAAAGAGTACCAACAGAAATATCAAAATAAATTCCAGCTACAGAAAATAAAATCTAAAATGTGATTAATGAATTAATAGAAAAAAGACCATGACATATAAAAGGTGATTTTCAGCCAATTGCTAATAATTTAAGTAAAATAAAATAATATCTAAAGAGAACAGAAAAATATCAAATTTTGCAACAGGTTTTAGTCAGCCAATAAAAAATACTAATACAGATCTACATCAATGACTACCTTTTCATATATGTATCATCCAAGCATCTAGAGATTAAATGACTCACTAGCAACAAACTATGGATCAGCTTCTTGAATATGTTTATACTTACTTAAAGTATGAGTAATGATATTTACTCAAATCTTTTAACTTTACTTATATGAGAAAATTCCTTTTCTGAGATCATTTCAATCCACAAGAATATTTATGATGAAAAGATGCAACCATATAAAATTATCTTGCACAAACATTTTTACAGGCAAAGTCTTTATTTTATAAATTTACATTAGTTTCAATTGTAAATTTCAAAAGGTTTATTTTTGTTACTAATCATCACTCTATAAAAAGGACCAAGAGTGACTCAAGGGATATGGTTACTAAAAGAATGTTGCATAAGCGGTAAGAATAAGATGTAAGAAGCACAGTTTATGAGGACATAACCCAAACATGAAGAGGTTAAGATTAGAGTTGTGAGGAAAGCATCCTCTTGGCAGTCAGTTCCACAAAGTAGTGCTTCATGGGAAGAAACTGTTTAAGAGGAACTTTCTTTTATAAAAAAAATAATTGAAACAGTGCATTGTTCTTACATAATCTATCACTTGTGAGAAATATTAATTCTAAATTGCAAAACCTTGTCACCTAAGAGACTTCAAATGTTAAATCCCTGGAGTTCTGACTAAATTGTTACAGAATCTGAATATGTCATCTTAGTGCAATTAAATTCATATATCTCAAAAACTTTTGAAAATCAAGTATTAAAAGTTTCATATGAAAATAAACTGATTTATCTTTCAAATGATACAAAATTTACCCTCCTTGGTATTATTTGTTATATGCTAGGGTTGTAGGTTTCAACTGCCTCTAGTTCATCATCAGATGCTGGTTAATGCTTTGTATTAAAATACATAGTGAAGTGCGTTTTAGCATTCCAACTGTGTGGAACTTGCTGGTACATCCAGACTTAATGGCTTACTTGACATTGACTTTTCAAAGAACAACATTAAACAGAAAATAACTAAGTTGTGTTATTTTAATTTGATCTAAGCAATTCATTTACCAAAATGTTGAACTTCTTTTCTGTGGCATCACCTTTCTCTTATTCTCCTTTCCTTGAACCACTTTATTTAAAAAGGTGCACAAAGTGATGCAAAGTTATTTCAGTCAAGAATAAGAACTTGTTCAGCAGGGAATTCGCTTAAATGTAGCTGACATCAAAGCAGTTAATTAACTATTGAAAACTATAAAAAAAACTGCCTGCATTATTGTATGTGTATGTTAGAAAATCCAGAATATTTATTTTGAATAAACCACCTGCATATGAACAGAAAATGAGCTCTAAGATGCATCTTACCAGGTGATTCTAAGAGGACTACAAGTTAGATATTTTTTTAATCATTTCAAGTAAGGCAATGAAGGCAATGACACCACTAAGACAAAAGGGGTTACTGAGTGAAAGAAAAAAAAAAAAAAAAAAAAAAAAAAAAAACATTATTAAGGAGTGAGAATAAAAGAAGAGGAATTAAGAAAGTGGTAGATAAGGATTGATATTACATTTAAATTTCTGAAGATCTAAGTTAAATGGAAAGCAAGAAGCTGGAACAGAGTTTCACAAGCAAGAAGTGTGAGAAAAGAAACTGTTAGCATCAAACTGATGGGTATATCTAATCATTTCAACTGCAAAATGATGAGACCTCACTTTCAATCTAGTACTATGCTTAAATTCATAAAGTCTCTTCCTCAAAATAATCATTATAAAAGTATTTATAGAAAAGGCACAGAGATGCTACTTTATAGTGGTGGGAAAGTGACTGAAGCTAAGATACCATATCAGGACTAATAACATTGCAGAATCTTCTTTGGACTTTATCTATAATCTCTAAATATATAGCAGAATCACCAAATATTGCTACCATATATTCAAAACATATATGAATTGACTTATTTATAAGTAAGATAAATTCTAGAGAGAAAAACTGTCTAGCAAAATACAGTAAACCAGTTTTCCTAGCAGCAGACCTAGCGATTAATACAAAAACAACTACAGAAACTCCTAGGCAAGACAATAAAGAGAAGCAGGAAGAATGGACTAACTACCAATTGCACTAAGACAGAATGTCGGATCATAAACAATAGTGACAGCCCAAGATATAAATTGGTATAGAACTTTAACTGTTCTAACAAAAGACAGAAATTTGAAGACATATTGGAATGGTGAAAGGTACTTTCCAAAAGTTGAAGAACATTAAAAATCAGGGAAATTTTGTTAAGAACCAGATTTTGATTATATGATATTAGTACAACAATATGGCAATGAATGCTTTGGGGCTTGTGTTAACAGACATGTTGGTCTATAGAAAAATGCTAAGACAAAGCAGTTTTAAAGAAAATGGGAACAAAAAAGGTCCTTGCACTTAGAATCAGAAAGAGACTGTCAACATTTGGGAGGCAGAAAGTGAACAGAGTGTTAGGAGAATTTGACACTCACATGACATTAAAAACAGGAGAAGCAGAGGAAAACATGTCTAATCGATGTCAAAACAAAAACTGCGAGATATAGTAAGGTGACAAAAAATTCTTAGAGTTACAAAGGGTAGGAAGTTATAGAGAGCCATTTTTACCAGCATGAAACAGCCTGTTGCCTCTGAGATTTGACTTCAATGTTCACTTTTTTATGTATATCTACATACGCTCTATCTCTGATATTGATCACTTTAGCCCATAAATATAGCACACCTTAAAACTACATTTCTTTATATATATATATATATATAGACATTTGGAAAAACGTTGATGATGGTTTGTTTCGAAAATAATATCCGATAATGCATTTTGCCTATATGGCTTTATCAGATCGAAGACGAAAAATGTGTTATGTGTGTATGCATTTGTGTATTTTTAAAATAATTAAATCTTATATTATTTATTCCCGAGCTGGTGTTGCTCGAGATTAAAAAAGAAAAACAAAATGAGTGACTTTTGCTGTGGCCTGTTTAAGGCCCAGAAAGAAAGACACGGAAGACGAAGGTAGGTTGAAAATGTATATTGAAGATATATACAAAACAATAGTGTTAGTAATAAGTAGATTAGCACTGCGTCTACTACTCCACTCCACCCTATCCCATTCTCGCAGTTTCTATTTATGAGAGGAGGAAGAGTTGATTCTACTGTAGGGGGGTTTACCACAACAACTTTTAAAGAAATCGTTTAACATCTTATATTCACCGTCTTAAGTATCCGAGTTTCGAGATAACAAAAAAACAACAATATTCATGTATCGAACTAGAACCAATATTTCACACTCTGACAGGAATCCTCATCACCTCATGCTGACACAAATGCTGATCACTCCAGGCTGACACAAATTTGCATCATCAATTACCTAAGACTAATATTGATCATTTTATGCTGATGCTGATCATCCTATACTAACACAAATTCGGATCATCAATTACATAAAAGCTTTTGTATAATAAAAGAAATCAAAAACCAAACTAGTTATATCCATCCTGACCAATTGGACCCAGAAATATCACCAATCATGATGTGTGGATGTTTCGTCAGGGTGGCCCATGCCTTGAGCGTCTATCAGTCCTTAAACTAAACCTAGAACTCAAGTTCGTACATAGAATTCATCGCTAGAAAGACTGAAAAAAACGGTTGGTTCCCTGTACCTTTTTATGAAGTACCTGACTCCTCACACTATCCTCTACCTTTACAAGAGCCAGATCAGGCGAAAAATGGAATACTATTGCCCAGTCTTTCACTTTCCAGTTTTGATGGAGTCTGAAAGTGTTTCCACGTCCTTGTAGGTGACAAATTTTTTTCAAACTACAACCTCATTCTCACAGATAAAACATCACATACCTCTCGCTGCTCTAATACTATTTCCATGGAAAGTGTTCAGACAAACCCATTTACACAGAGGATAAAATAATCGTTAGTCTCGGTAACATGCACATATGTCAACAAAATCTTTCCTATCTATCAAAGTACAAGCACCTCCCCCAAAAAGATATCAATCAAATGTTTATAAGTTACTTGCCAATGCTATCAGTGGTACCAGCTCAGAGCACTTAGCAAGATCAGCTGGAAACCCTGACTGTTTTCAATCTTGAAGGTGTTATTTTCAACATATCACAAATGTACTTATTTAAAATTTTTTAACATTTGGCTTGACCCTAAATAAAAACTTATGTAGTTGCTGAGTGTAGCTAATCTTGATTGATGATCTTCAATTCTTGACTTTGGTCTAAAAATATCAATCATGTCTAACTACTTAACTTCTTTTATTTAGCTCTTTTTTTTTTTATTCTTTGTTGCAAATGTTTATCTTGTATGTATTCTCCATTTCTGCTTTTAATTCTTTTAACACTATTCTTTAAACCAGTTATGTCTGTTGTACTTCCACAATATTCTATTAGCCATACTCAACTCGTATGAATCTAACACTTCTGCTACTTTTTGTGCTAGCCAACAGTTTTTAGTCTTTAGAAGCTAACGTTTAGTGATAGAGTTAAGACCAAAAAGATAATTTTCTTTTTGCCGCCAAGTGATATCCAATCTTTTCAAAATAACATTATCATGCAACTGATTCAAGTTCTAAATTATTCTTATTCCCCCATATACCATAGCCAAGTCATTTCAAGGGATCAAATGTTGAGATAAATAGGCTTTCTTTCAATACAGTATTTCCTCTTAAAGTGATTTTGTCTAGTAACTATTAACTTGAGTCATAAGTAATTTCCACTTTTGGAAACCAACTGTAATTATAAATATATCATCCTAATTACTAATTATACATTGTATTTAAGAAAAGATTTTAAGTAAATAAACATACCTTAATTTCTGCAAGGCAATGGTAGTGTACACAGATAATTGTTCTCATCCACAACAACACAGGGTTATCTTCAGCAAGAATAACAATAATCTTTTGATCAAAAATTTTTTCTCTTATGAAACTATGTTCTTGAAAACTTTTCACATGAAAGCCATGAAAATTTTACTCAAAAGAGCAACAGGTCATTTCAAATAATGGTGAATTTATATTTGAATCAAATATAATTGAGCTTTATTTTATGAAAAAGAAAGCTGATGAAAATGTAAACAATAATTTCACCTATTATTTTAGTTTAAAAACACAAACTTTTTCCAAACACTTTACATACCAGTGGACTTTATAAACAAGTACAAATTCTCATTTCATTTGAGTGATTGGTGGGTAAATATTTTGATAATTTAAGGTGAGACCACTTCATACAGGTTTCAAGATGTTTTCTATTGATTGAATCTCTCGTAACAGAAACTACTTCATCATTTCAAATCTTTTGGCACTTATAAACTGACAAATGTTTTCAAATATTCATTTGAAAATACAATGACTTTTTTCAAAAATAATATTCATATCATCCATTTAAGATTTAGATTGTTTTCCTTTTATTCTTGTTGTTTCAACAACATATTATGAACTGAAAGTTACCAAAACACTGTGTTAGATGATGATTCAAACAAACTATTTCCCACAGTTTCAAATTTGTACAATGATTTCCTTGGAGAAAACACCAAGAGTAAAAGTTGAAATTCCCTCAATAAAAAATTGGGGAATATTTTTATTGGGAGGTGTATAACTTGATCTTTGGTATGCTGAAAAATTATATTACAGGATTGTGTCAAAAAGTAATGCTTATTCAAATTTAATTTTTCAAGTATTTGTCAAAATTCCTATAAACCATAAAGTGTCTAGAATCCTGGGGAATAATTTGTAGAGTACCTTTCTCTTTTCCTAACCAGAAGACTCTTTCAAAATGGCTGTTCCTTTAAATAGGCATGAAAAACAGTGTGGTGTTAGAAAATCGGGAGAAGAAAATGATGCAAAACTTCATAGAAGGTTAGCCAATGTTTATATAAAGGCTGCATATGATCTAAATACAGTAAGGAGATACATCAATAGAATTAATCGCAATATAAGGAAGGTAATCTTCATGGACATCTAGCTGCATTTTTTTTTAATGTTTACTCTATGCAATTCTCCAAAGCCACTCATGGTAGACAGTGACTGAAGAAGGTTGTTGTATGAGCTGTAAATGTAAGGTGTAAGAAGTTCTGTTCATGAGTATATATGGGAAAGATAATGACTAACCTGACACTTGAATAGGTTATAGTTGTAGTGGTAAGGAAAACATCCCCTCAGGAGTCAGCTGCCCTAAGTATTACCTATTGCAGTTGACACAATAATCACTATTGCAAAGCTTTGTATAAAACTTCAGATAATAGTGTCTGTATTTCAGTTAAGTCTCTTGACTTCTGAAAATTGTGTACAAAGTCTTTTCCCAGAATGCAAACAGATTCAATGAATGAACAGAGGATGATTTTCAGCTAAAGATCTTCTTGAGCTGCACAACATGAACAGTCCATTTCTCATGGTCCAAGAAGCATGAGCTCAGGTGAAACAGGTTACTCACTCATGTATAAGAAAATAGCCAACAAGTTCCTATGTGGTGTGTGTATACGCCCTCATTCAAAGACGGAATTGAGGATGCAGGCAACAATAAGAACTAGATTTTGAAACTTTCAGTTCTTCCTTTGATTTACTTTTTCTGCTTCTACAATTAAATCTCTTGTAATTAAATTTGAAAAAACAGTACTTTTAACCAATCCTCATATAAAAGCTTATTTTACTTTTCAAGAGCCACTTAAGGTAGAGTGTTACTGATTGAAATAGGAATGTATAAAGAGGAAAGTATATATGATTTAATTTCAACACAAGACTGCATGGATATCTAAGGATAAGTGGGTTTTGTATGTGTCATATTTTGGCTCTAATTATGTAACAGCACTGGATAATGAATAAAACTAATTTACTGATTCTGATTTAGGGTAGTTTTCTAGTTTTTATATTCATATCTAGAGATAAAAATGATGAGACAAAGTAGACAATTTTGTAAATAACACCTTTATACATCCTTCAAACACACATACCTCAAAATCTGCTTCTGATTGGTTCATGACCTTATATCCTACTGAGGATCAGCTCTTGTTTCTAACTCACTTGAGAGGTTAGGATGTTTGTACCTTGACCAGGATGGTTGCTGATTGGTTGGTCAAAATATGACTTCATGGCAATTCTGAACATACATCTATTTTAGAAATGGTAAAATTTTGGTCTCTTTATTAATTTTTTTTATTAATTTTCCTATCACTACAGAATAAATTTCTAAATGCTGCTGCATGGGTTATACATGAAATCATTGCAGAGAAAGTTCAAAAAAAGACTTACACAAAATATATCTTGCACAAAAGATATTTCAGGCAATATGGAAATAATCTCATCATAATACAAGATTATTTATAACCCTTTTAACTCATTTTATTTTCTTTACATATTTAGTATATAATATGATTATATTGTATTATGTTTTACATATGTAATTATAATGTATTATGTTTTGTAAATATTATATCGTTATGATGTACTATGTTTTGCATATATTATATATAATTATATTGTATTATGTTTTGAATATATTATATGTAATATAAATATATTGTATTATATTTTTTTATATATCCTTTGTTTTAACAGAGAAGATAATTAACTCACTTTTCTAAGATTTCTCCTAGTTCTTTTGAAACAGAAAAATTTTCCTTTACACTGAGCTGTTAAACTTGCATGTTATCTCTATTCAATACCTAGCCAACTTCAAATACTTTCATCTTAGTTAAATTTAGTATAAAATATCAAAATGGAATTTAGAAATATATTGTTATTTATTCCAATGAAATAAATATGATTTCTTCATCTTTCAGCAAACTAATTCATATTGATCAATGAATCTGCAGCATAATAATTAAGATTCATTTTTTTTTTTTTTTACACAATAAATATTTATTTTTCTGTATAATCCCTTTCTCTTTCAAAACTATTCTGTTGTGAATATTAATCATGAACTTAAAATACTATAGAGTGAAAAATTAAAATCAGAATTCAGCAAAAGACTTGACAACTTACAAACTTATTTAAGCACTTTCGGTGCATTTATCATTGCTTTTCCTCTCAAACAAGGATTTTGGAGGGAGTGCCACATCTCTTATAGGATTAAGAGGAATGGCAAGACAGGTGGAGGTTAGCTGTATGAAGGAGCAACAAGTTGACAGAATGACTTCTTCACCTCCAAGTCTGGAAATTGATTTACTGAGAATGGTCATCTGTAAAATCTTATCGTGAAGGCCTGTCATTATCCTTCATTAACCATTTGAGGAACAATGCCAGAGAATAAAAAGATTACTTCTTTGGGAATCACTGTATTTCTTTCATGGCATCTCTCTGCTATGCTCACTGAAAATCAATTTAATAAACAGCTGGAATCATACTTATTTTTGATTCATGACTTGACCAACATTGATACATTGAATGGCTTCTGCAAAAAAAAATACTGGCCTTCTGTTGGACTTTGGCATATAGTCTTTGAATTTTAAAACATGTGTATTAAAGAACACTGCTGATGTAATGGATGTCACCCTCATGAGTAACTACCTATAAGTATCTTTAAGTCAACAGACTACAGGGTCGAGCTGGGATCTGTTGAGTATGACTCAGACTTCTGCAAGAATTACAGACCTTCCAATAGTAGCACTTACTACTGGATTGACTTTTAATGACCTTGAGCATAACAGTTACCTTATTTCTTATTGTACTGGTTTTTACAATAAACCTTTACTAATTTTATCCACCATGTTTTTCAAGTATATTCCTATTAGCATGGAATATAACAACTTCATTACCTATAAATTATAAACATTACTTACTGTTATAACAATAAGTAATGTAGGGTTAGCATAAAGGTTACCAGCACATGATAATTGATTCCAGAAGATGGAATTGGTGTGCTTGGATCCAATTTTTGTCTAAATTGTTGATTGACTTTTGAACTATTTTCCTTGATGCTCTATGAATCCATCACTTCCCCCACCAGTGTTATTTAACTATTTAGATATGAGATGATTGAGCTTTCTAGCCTTGGGTGACAACCAGTCTAAGAGAAGAAAAATTCTGAATACCAAAATGTGAAGAAAATGACATGAGACCACTCCATTATCTTTTACAAGAAGGGGTAATAATTGATAGATCATTCAGAAAAGGAATCTGTGCAAGCATAGAATCATCTATATCCTGAATTGATATAACATTCGGAAAAATAAAAGTCAACTAATATCTACATATCAATATACAAACTTATTGATCCACCCTTGAAAGATGATCAATGTATTAAAGCTGTTCTTTTTAAAATATCTACATAATGCAGTTAATATATAACAGAAAAAAATCAGTAAAGGAAATCCAAACTTCTGAATTGATTTATGAAAATAACTATAAGATGAATAGAAGAAATAGCACCATATTTCTAACAGAAAGTTAACATCCTCTATGATCATTGATGTGCTGAAGTTATTGCTCACAGAAGCCTCTCTTCTTGAGACCAATTCTTGTAATTTATTCATACATTTTTCATATTCTGTATACATTATTTTGTCTGAGTCATGAGCTGATTATTTTCCCTTTATTTTTTCCAAATAAAGGACCTTCTTGAAGAACTATTTTTCCATAACCACTTTTCATAAAATCTATTTTGTTGTATTATTCTCTTACCTCAAGATTATGTAGCAAATATTAAAAACTATATTTCAATAAATTGGGTCTCATTTAAACTGATCATCTGACTAGTCTTATTTTCTCTCATAATCAAAATAGACTTGTTTAGACTGGGATCCACAAATGGTCATTTTTGAACTAATAATCAAATGGTAAATTTTCATTAAAACATGATGTTAATTCCTTTAAAATTTCATGAGAATTCCTACTCACTGAAAAAAGGAATTTTTAAATTTAAAATCATGACCTAGTTATTTATATACATGTAGGAAAGAAGGTAGAAAGTAATCAGTTTTTTGACTGGAATGGGATTTTTATTATTTTTATCCTTCATTAAAGTAGTTATGTCTATTAAAAAGAAAAAAAACTCTTGCTTCTATATTTAAAAATCCAAGGATGCAATTGCCATTAAAATATACAAAAACTCATTTCAATGTATTTTTTATCAGTATATTTGGAATGTTCATGAGAAAACTTTTCTTGAAAAATCTGAACCGCTAAAATCATAGAAAAAGCAATATAGTTTAATGAAGTGATTGATCGCATTGAAGACTTGATGTGCCCAAAAAACTTATCATTTACTTTAAATCCTTTCTGTCATGAAGCAAACATGATGATTGCAAATAAAAAATGTTCTGATCCTGAAAGCAAAGTATCTTGCCTATTCTTCACAACTTATTTTGTTCGAAACGTGTGTACAGTGAGAAAGCCTAAATCCCATTGTGTCAATGCACAAATGCCTGTGCTAATTTTATCATAACAACATTCAACTGCAAAGGACTTCATATATTTGAATGCACTCAGCCTGTGATATGAAAAAGGACGCTGAAGTATTGTGTTCTGCCTTTGTTTGCTAAGGAAATATTGATTTTTATTAGGAATGGGAAAATTTCAAAAAAAAAAAAAAAATATAACATGAAAAAGCGAAGCAAAAATCTGAATAATTATACCTTCACTGAATAAAACCAACATAAGATGGAATATAGCCTCATACAAAATTTCGTAATGCTTATATGTTTCTCTGTGTTCATATCTAATTTTATGTATAATTATAGGCATGCCAAGATTTGTTTGAGTTTTCTTTTTAGTCTTTTCCTGATACTTCACCCAATACAAGGTCCAAGATTCACTCAAGGTAGAGGATTACTGAGTAAGATTATAAGGAAAAAGGAAGTAAGAGAATATTAAGATGATTAGGATAGATATTGGTTGACCCTGGACTTAGACCAATATTGTAGTTGCCTGGAAGCATTCTCTTGGGAGTTTGTTCCTTCAATAAAATCCAAAAATATTACCTTTTTCAGCCAACATGAAAATATTTCATTGACTTAGAATTAGTCAAAGCATATTAAACATTAGTTTCAACTATGTAATGACACATTTATAGATATCTATAAACATGTTTATATTTGTGTATATGTGTACATATCAAAATGTCTATAGGTATATATACATATGTATGTGTGAAAATATATACATGCATACTAGTATGAAAACAATAGTCTAAACTTGAGAAAATAGTTATTTGAATTTTATAAGAAGATTTAACTGTATCATTTTCGTTCTAAAAGCAGAACATTACTTTATGTACATTGACAAAGAAGGGTTGATGTTGAAAAACATATCTATGCAAATGTCTATTTTTTAATCATAAAGCTACAAATTTATTGACAAATCAATGAAGATTATGTGTATTCATAAATGAGAGGATGCTGAAAAGTTATCAGCACAAACCACTTCCAAAAATCTGACCAAATAACTAATCATCAAGTTTGTTTTTTTTTTGCACTAAGTACAAATATTCACAAGTTTTTTAAATCCACATACAACCCTTTCATCCTCTTGATGTTTTCATTGATTCCTGGCTTTAAGTGAACTAAATTCATTATGACACTATCACAAACAAACAGATTACAGTTATTAACTGAAGAGAAATATCAGTGGCTAAAACTAAAGTATTCTACAGCACTGATTTCAAGGAAAGACTGAAAATGCTAGAATTATTTTTATAAAACATAAACAGCCCACATAAAATGAAATATTATTCACCACAGGAGATGGTGTCTTAAAATGTGTATTATATATATATATATATATATATATATATGAAAACGAAAAGAAAATGCTTTCTTCTTTGTGTGGCCTTGCTCCTAATAACCATTATACATGACATCATAGACTATTTCAGACTTTCACCTTTCCAAAGAATACAAGGATTTTGGCAAAAGAGTTCTACCTCTGACACAGATGCCATAATAGTTCTAGAAAATGACTGCGATGGCCAAAAATACTTGAACAATATAACAACACAGATGAAATCCATACAGTTTATCCAGATTTTTTATATCAATGCAGAACTTATTCAAAAATGGGAAAAATTACAATAAAAAAATTAAAAAATCGGTTCTTTTCCACCAAATTTGTTATATATATATATATATATATATATATATATATAAAGAAATATAGTCTTAAGGTGTGCTATATTTATGGAATAAAGTGCTCAATATCAGAGATAGAGCGTGTGTAAATATAAAAGTGAACATGAAGTCAACACTATATGCAATCGACAGGTCTGACGATTGCTATATAGCATGAAACAGACTGTCGCCTCTAAGTGTTGACTTCTATGTTCTTTTATATATATATATATATATATATATATAAAATGTCATTTGCTTACAGGTCTGCTTCACTTTATCGCAGCTCATCAGTGTGACTAGAAAACCAAATGCTTAAAGCCAGGATTGAAACCTGGCCAATTTGGCATCAGTTAGAGTTTCTACCCCCAAGCTATCGATGCTTCAGCAGAGAAAAAGATGAATTCTAGCATATTTTTTTTACAAATGTAAATACCAGACAGCCAGAGTGCTCTATTCATTAATGAAGAGCAATGCATTAGCACTGACAGCTGCTGTTTATAGAATTTGCCTTTCTCTCAACAGTGCTCAACATATATATATATATGTGTGTGTGTGTGTGTATATATATATATATATATATATATATATATATGTGTGTGTGTGTGTATATATATATATATATATATATATATATATATATGTGTGTGTGTGTGTATATATATATATATATATATATATATATATATATATATATGTGTGTGTGTGTGTGTGTGCATGTATATGTGTTTGTGTATAACAATTGAGAGGAATCATAAGAAATATATTTACTTATATAAATATATTATCTAGTTTATTTTATTTGTCCTACTGTTGATACTATTAATCTCTTCATTATTTTGCCATCATATCACGTCATTTAAAGATCTCTGTATAACTTTTGCAATAGTCTAGTTTTTGCACTAATCATTTCTGCTGATAATCTTAGGAGCACGTCTATGCACAAGAATTTCATTCATCATCTAACTTTATACACTTAAGTAATCAACTGTATTCACACCAACCAGTTGGAATTCAAGTGAGACCTTTACTTCCATGAAAAGATGAAGTGACATTTAATCCATGCCTCCAATATAAAAATGTTAACATACAACTCAAATTCCTCAATTCAATGTCACCAGTTAATATGACTGTTCAGATATGTATATTACATATTAGCTGATATATTATACAGAGAAGTACACATAAAATTCTCCTGAAAGTAATGAGAAAAAAGAAACCATCAAGCACACTGCTTTTAGAGAAATAAACGAAAATGTCTTAAGAGCAAATACCTACAAGACTTATACAATAGCATTGTTAAATAAAAATTCTTTTAATCAGTGTCAAACTTGGTAAGAAATGCAATATATTTTCTATGATTTCATGGGCCTTAAAAACTAAATCTGAAAATAAATTATTCAAAAATGTTTGACTGCTGGCAATTTTGGCTGATCCAAGGAAATTTTATGACATTAGCTTGAACTTATAAACCAATTCAACTTCCAACAAAAAATACAGTGTGTTCAAGCTTATGTATTGGTGAAAGCAGCTATGCATAATAACCAAAAGTGACTAAAACACTTTTTTAACAAGTAATAAATCTCTTTATACAAAATCCAGTGTTCATTGTTTTGTAATGTACAAAACATATCAAGTATACTTTTGTTTCTACCGAAAAAAACTGTACTTTAAGATGGTTTTAGGTTGTTTTGAAGTCAGTTTTAGATTGACATGATATGACTAATATCTACAGATAAAGAACTGAAACTATCTAAAAACGTTAAAAAAAAAAAAAAAAAGAAAAAAAAAGAATCTTTGTTATCATTAAATACATGAAATTTCATAGAGACACATGAATATCACAATAAGAAATGTACATTTCTTAAGATGGGATAATTGAGACTTGGCTTGCTGTATCAACCTCCAAAACAGTAAAAAAAAAAAAAAAAAATACTTGGTAAAAAGGTGGATTCGCAGAAAAAGGAAATATAGATGGAATACTTGTCTAAATTTATTTTCTTTAATGACACTTTCAATAATCTAGTCTTGTAGTTGTTCATTTCAGTATATTCACTAAAATAAAATTTATAGACATAAGAAATCTATTACATTGTATTTTTTAGGTAATAACTTCTTTTTGAAATATGTTATATAAATGATTTTCTCTGTAACAACAAAAAATAAAAGAGACAAGATCTTTGAGCTTTCAAACAGGAACTCAGAATATTAACCAAATGACTTTACAAAAATACTGTGATTACAGTGATATTTTTGAACCATTAATGAACTTATTTCATGCCATTCATCAATATTTTGTATGTGCTGAATTCTCCAGTTGTTTTTGTCATATTAGTGGATCAATAGCTTCAAATTTATCTCTCTCTCATATATATATATATATATATATATATATATATATATATATATATATAAGTGAGATCAATGCAGTGACAGTCTGTTTTATAACTGAAAGCAATCTGTAGGCCTGACGATTGAGTTCACTTTTGAAACAGACTGTCGCCACTCAGTGTTGACCTCAATGTACAATTTTATATTTACATATGCTCTATCTCTGATATTGAGCAATTTTACCCATAAATATAGCATACATTAAAACTATATTTTTACCATATATATATTTTTCTATATATATATATATATATATATATATATATATAAATTAAAAGTTTATCATTTAAAATTGCTCAAAGAGAATTTATCTTCAAAATATCATTGATATTGTGTAGTTGTATAAACTTGTTTTTACACATATAAAATATCATAGATGCCAAAAAATTTCATTTCACAGATAAAAAATATTATCTGGAAACGCATCTATCTTTCACCTAATTTCAAATGACATGATTATTATTATTTTCAATATTCTTCCGCATGATGTTGAAACAGGCCTCTTGAAATGGTGATGAAAACTACTTCTGCCTACATACAAAACATAACCAGGCCCACAAAGCTTGTGCAGAAACTTCTAGTTATAGATTTTGTAGCTATATTTGCTTACTTTAAAATTACACCTTTGACAAGTCTAATAATCTTTACATTTTAAAAATCTGTCTGTCATTCTGCACTAATCCATATTCTATTAAATGTACCACACACCTTTTTCTGCTATAAACTTCACAAAGGTGAGGTCAGTTCAAGACTTTACCTGCCTGGGAAGTGTTATATCAGCAGATGCAATGCTAGACAAAATAGTTGACAATAGACAAGAAAGCAAAACAAGCCTTTTGTATCATCTCTGGATGAACAAATACTTAAGACGTTAATATTAATTCATTAGGGCGGCTATTCATTTATGGTTTGAAATCTTGGGTCATATATGGCACCTTCTTGAACAGTTACACCAGTGCAACTACTGCACCATTCTCAAAATGTGCTGCACTATATTCATCAGGATTAATGTCTTTAAGAGTGCTAACACCATTAGCATTAAAACAATGCTGAAAAAAAAAATAAAACTAGAACTGAACAGGACATACACTGAGGACAGAAAACCATCATCTTCCAAAGATTTAACAGTTCTCTGACCCGGTCTACAGTTAGTACAACAAAAGGATAATACCAAAGTATACAGAGATGGCCTAAAAATGATCCTCACTTCTTATGGTATCAACTATAGCAAATACATACAAGAGGCTGCTGACTGGTTAAACTTTGCAGCTCAAAAATCTCCAGGCATCAGTCATTTTCTGAATCCAACTACAGATTCAGAGTTTAGCAAAAGAAACAGCACCAGTCACCAATCTCACTCCTGTAGAAAAAAAACTGTCTCATGCTGGTCCAGCCAATCACTGGCAGTCTTGTGACAAATGCATCATCCTTTTTAGAACCTTTATTCATAAGGCAAAGCTTACATGATAATTTAACACATACATTGATATGTAGATGAGTCCTATATTGAAAACTGAAACACAACTCAATTTAATGAGTGTCATACTGCTGCTTAACAAAGCACATATATTGCCTAAATTATTACCCAATAATCAGTTCAAGATATAACTACTATCTACCAATTCACCTCAAGAATATTCTACAAATTATCACTTTTTAACAGTAGGCCACTTCTTTGCAGGTGATAAAATTTACTTTAATTTGTCAATTCACCTGACCATTTTACTAGCTGTAGGCCACTTTTTTTTTCTTTTTTCTTTGACATGTGATAACTGCTTTCATCAGGATCAAACTGAAGCAGCACAACATTGTGACATTTCCAAGCCCAGTGATGAGTTTTAATTAACTTTCTTCACATACATAGCTAAACAAGTGTGTAATTCATAAAATCTAAAATTTACTTGAGCTACGCATTCAAAAGAAGAATAATCTCATTATCCTGCCTGGAACTATTTGATTTGTCAATTATGGTAATGATGAGATTAACCATTTCAATGCAGGGAATATTTGGCATTCATGGAATGAACAACAATTGGTAAAGTCAGTTGAAATTTATAAAATCTTTGTTTTAAAACCTTATTATGGCTCTTTCTATTACTTAATATAGTGTAAAAAGTCAACACTGTGACTTATTTTCTTTCTACTTCTGTGTTATCCATTTTATTTGGTGCTACTGTTGAAAGTCTTCAAGTGATACGGTTTTTGATATTCGGTTATGGTCTTTGTTTGCACTATTTGATGGAGGGTTGACTTTTTTAAAAATCTAGATTCATTTGCTTAAAGCAATTTTTCATCATTGATCTGAGAAAATAGTAGTTTACAGCTGATAGTTTAAACATTTTAAAATCTGAAGAATCTTTTTAAGAACTTAAGTTATCTAGTTATTATTTTGATTTTGTATATAACCTTTTCTATAGATACTTTCATAGTAATTGTTCTGATAAACTTTGCTCTATGGTACATAGACTTTATGAATTTACACGGCAACAATATCTCATCATTTTACAGTTTAATTATCATCATGTAACTATAAGTTCTTTGCTAACAGTTTTTTCTCACAGTTCTTACCTGTGGAATTCTTTTCTGCTTCTTGCTTTCTAGCCAACTTTGATTTTCAAAAATGTTAATGCAATGTCAATCATTCTTTACTGTCATCTTGATTTTTCATTTATTGCTCTCTTTCCTTAAAAATGATTATTTTTTCTTTTTGTTCTTTCACATATAGTAAACCCTTGTATCTAAGTGGTCTTATTGTCTCGCTTGGGTTGAAATGATTAAAAAAAGAAGCCACTTAAAAATGTAATGATTAACAGCCAATGATCAAGCTTCAAGCTCAACAATGTGTAAGTTTTTCAGAGATTAGATAATCTTTTACTTTTGCCTGGTATTGAATATATAGAACTGAAGATCTTTTCATTTCAATAATAGAATGTTATCAATACATGATTATTAATAGTGGCATTTGAAAAAAGGCTAAGAGTATACCATCTCAAGCAATAGTGAACTCTCAACACAAGTTTGCCTGAGCAGGTGTTGGGAACATTGCTTTGCAAGCTATCCTAGCAGCTGGGCAAGCTTGGAAACGAGTATTCTGCCATTATATATATGATTTGCATATTCCTTTTCTTGTTTATATTAGACTTCTCCATTGTAAATAATGGTAATAGTAATATTAGCAGTTTCCTTATAAGGAAACATTTTGCGTTCATATGTGTTTTTTAATTTACATAAAATACAGAACTTTTACATATTTTTGAAAATGAATATGTCATCATGCCAACAGTTTGTAATAATTTAATTCCATATGTTTATTAATTTAAATTTAAGAATTTAAAAGAAAGATAAGCAAACCATTTGCTATCATACAAATATGAAAGATAACGAAAAATTTGTTAAAACTAGAAACTAGAAATGAAAGGCAAACAATTGCAGTAGAATTGGATACAGTACAAAGACGAAGAAAACTAGAGAAAAAATTGCAATCTCTGAATGGAGGAGAAACTCAAAATCATAATATTCAAAAAGCATGAATGTATTTATTAATAAAAGGACTGAAATTATTTGTAACTTAGTATTGCGTTCCTTTTGAAAAGCATGAAAAAATAACTAAGTTTTTGGAGTGTTCAAGGGAAAATACACCGATTTTGAAAATCACCCTGCATCAAATATATATATATAATAAGCAGCAAAAACAAAATACGTAACCAATAATAATTAATGAGTAAATATTAACAAACAAATATTAAAATAGATACATAGCCTCTCGAATAATTTGAAAAATATCTGTTATTACCTCCTCAATAACTGGCAAGGTAACTACATATAATGCACCATAGGCAAGCATCTATAAATAGTCAATCTAAAATGTAGCCTACATTTCCTGAAGATTGTGTTCAAGTGTGAAACAGACTGTTGCTGTTCAGCGTTGATTTCAGTGCTCTTATATATATATATATATATATATATATATATATATATGTATATATATATATATATATATGTATGTATGTATGTATGTGGGCCTAATATTTCCATCTTAAGAACTGAATCACTAGTCTATACACAAATATGATTTGATTATAATATTGAAGGCTTGTATTGAAACAGCCACACTTTTGTAAGAAGTGGTAAGGTAATAGAGCAATGTTGCAGCATTCCAGAAGTCTCCAAAGTTTTCCTTCTCTTAGACTAGTCAGCAACTGTGACTAGAAATCTCAGTTTGCCTTGCTATTTAACCCAAGGCTGTTTGGAGAAGAAATAGATTCATAACCTTCCCTGAGAATATTTGCATAAAAGTGAATATAGTGACCTTAGTAAGAATTTGAAATTGGCTTGGTGATCCCAACCACTACACTATATGTGCAATTTGTATTTTTCTATATATAAAAAAACAGAGCCTTGCTGAACTATGATGTTGTCTGTAGCTGACTGGTAAAACATGTTTGTGATGCAGGTTCGATTCTCAAATGTACTGGCCAACAGATGTAATAAACACTGTTTAAAATTAAAATATATGGGCAGTCTATTTCAAATACAAGTATCCACTATAATCAAACGTGAAGGAATAAAAATCTCGAATTAAAAATAAAAGCATAAAATCTTTATGTATGTATAAATCAATGACCTTATGTTTGTATATATATATTCACTTAAAAGCTTGAAAAAAAAATATATATATTTTACCATTTATAAACACCAGCATCTTTTTGTTTGAGATTCCCTAACTTAGCAGATTTTGGTTTATAATTAGTTTGCTTTGTCAACTTTTAAAAAGAATTCAACTTTTAAAAATAACTTGTTATTCATTTCAAATCTGATCTTTTCTAAATAAGAAACTGTGTTGCTGATGACTTTTATAATTAAAATGCAGAGTTATTCAAATAAAGCAATTATCTGTTTTGAAAGTAGTAACCACCTTACAATTCAGGTAACAGATTGAGTGTAAAGTAAATAATGTTAACATTTTAAATAATGTATTTGGAAAATTTAATGAATAAATAAAATTATAACATGCTGTACATGCAAATACTAACTACCAAATGTTTAAACTTCTTGACAATTTTGCTGACACTATTTCATGAGACATGCAAATTTCTCTCTCTCACTATCTAAAAAAATAAATAAAAGAACAAAAGCAACAACTTTGGATGGCAGAGAAACAAAGAAATTCACAAAGTCTATACAGTTAACAGTACAGAAAACTATGAAATCAGCATAAGTCCAGTCAATTTGTAAAACAATAACTGACCGGTCCTTACTTTCCAAAAGTGTTCACATGACCATGTGGGTGAGGAGTTATTTTCACCCCAGCAGAGAAAGCATTGCAAATCTACTGCTACTGTATTGCTATTTCCAAGGCAAATGTTCAGATAAGCTATATATTCTTTAATTCTGTTAGTTCAGTTTACAGCTATAATGCACCATACCATGTACACAAGGTGGAATCATCCTCATTTCCTTCATATTTCATTAGTAAGGAGGAAGTTTCATTCAGACAGGTGAATTCTTGAGAACTGCTACTTTGAGGAACAGACACTGAGATGGATGCTTCCCTGATCACTATAATCTTAACACCTCAAATTTGGGGCCAACCATTATCTATCCTATACACACACAGAATCCATCTTCTTACATCCATCCAACAACCTCAGTCAGTAACTCTATCTTGAGTGGTTCTTGGGCCTTGTATTGGGTGAATATTTAGTAAAAAAAAAAAAAAAAAATTGGTCTCCAAGGGACCAGGATATTTCCATGGCATATGTTCAGGTGAGCTTCATCTTTAACTCTCCCAGTTCAGACCTTTAGGGCTAGGATATAGCATACTACTTCAAAAGAGTAAAACCACTCTCATTTTCTTCATGTTTCAAATATAAAAAATGAGTTTGAGTCAAACAGTTATCTCCCCTGGTTACTTCCACATGATTTCTTCTTTGAATCCTGCTTTTTTTCCTCCCAAGTGTTCATAGTCTTCAATTTATTACCACCTACTCTTGCATTAATGTTGTAAACTAGGGAAGGTTACTGAATAGAATAATCACAAGAAGGTTAGTAATGAATGATAATACTTCGGATAAGAACAACACATATAAGATTCGCCAGCAGCACATACAAGAAGTAGTCAACTGGTAGAAGTAAGTCAAGTGAATTCCACAATGAATCTCCAACTGCAGACCAACATACAGTATTTACTACTGTATTTATGTGAATGGGGACACATCTGTTATTGTCTGTAGGTATGCTACAACAATTAATATCCCACATATTGTTCAGCAATAGCATGTTATTTTTTTTTTGTAATACTCTTGAACCTTTTATTGGGTGAAATTTTAGTAAAAAATATGAACTATATATGAACTATATATGAACCTCTCCAAGAATGATTTCACTGCCTTCATTAACATTTGAAATTATTTTTCTTTAAATACATTAATGTTAATTCTTCTGATGAACTTTCCCCTATGGTACCTTGAATTCATGAATTTAGGTATAGTACTAGATTGCTGGCAAGATCTCATCATTTTACCATTGAAATTGCTGGATGTAACCATAAGTTCTATGCTAACAGTTTCTTCTGTTGTTCTTCTCCTTGTGGAACTCTTCTGGCGTCTTCCCTTCCAGTCAAGCTTGATCTTCAAAAATGTAAATGCAATGGCAGTCGTTATCTTCTGTCCTCTTAAGTCTTGTTCTATTTTTCTTCTTTTTCCTTAATAATGTTTTTTTTCTCATATTCTCTAACATTCAGTAACCCCTTGTGTCTTAGTGGGTGAAATGATTAAAAAAAAACATGTTATCTTGAATCACTATCAAATTTACTGCTAAAAAAACAAATTTCTTGTATCATTTGTTCCAGGAACAAAGAAATTTCTTACAAAATATCTCATCAGCCATTCCTGAATTGTTCCTCTTGCTTGAACAACAGGTTATGTTTCTCAATGCAAAAACAAGCATCAAAAAAGCATGTAATATTTTTCAAGGCAACTACTATTTTTGATCCTGAATTGCAGTTTGACAACAAAATTCTATGGAACTTAGAAGAACAATATTGAGATTCTTTTATAAAAATAAATAAATGCAACCTTTTTTTTATGTATTATTTACTTGATGATATTTTGTCAGTTCTTGTTCTAAATATAAAAAAAATCTATTAAATTATTTTTGGTACCAAACATTAAAAATGTTTGCAGAAAGCACTCCAGAAACATTCAACTCAAAAAGAATTTAAATGTCTGTTTTTCCTAATTTTTAAAAAGTTATAATGTTGTTAAAAGTTTGCATGCAAAAAATTGGAAAAAAAAAATTAAATATTTAATTGGTCCTAACAAGTTTTTATTCTATTTTTTTTTTAAGTGTTTTCCTTCATCATTTCTTAAATTATACCAAGTGTGAAGACCTGTTTTTATTTTATGTTTGATGTCCATGTTGGTTTTCTCTGTCTAATTTATCTTTTGCGTCTGCCATTGTTTACCCAAGAATGGCTCAATTTTCTACTGGATCTAAATAACTGTAGAAAAATGCTTTATTTATAACCAAGGATTCATGCATATTCCCATTAGTTGATGAAATTTACTTAGATTAAAAATAGCATTGTCACATTTTTTCTGAGCATAATAAAAAATACATCAAACTGCACAAGTATTATTTCAACTGCTTGAAAATTTTTGACGTTTCTCTTTGAAAGGAACATGTTTGTTATATATGAAAGGCATCTCTTTCTGGCAAATTATCTGTATGGCTATTTACAGAACTGCACTATTCATCTCAAGGATGTGGGGTGACTTAATGATTATCCAAGTAGAAAATGGTATTTGTGAATGGAGTTCAAATTTTAGTCAAAGCAGTACATTGTCACTTAGTGATAATCTTATTATCAGCATAAATTCACCCATCTCTAGACTCAGTCTCATAAACTGATATTTTGAGCATCTTGTCACTATTATATGTCAACGTTATTTAGTCCCCCCAATGACTATTATATGTCATCGTTTGGCAGAAAATAGTGCATTTCACTAATGAATTCTTCTTTATGACTGTGTCTATATTACCTTCTGCATCAAATGACTTGGGGAGGAGATGAACACTGCCAATTTGTTCTAGATATGCCATGAAGAATCCAGCATTTTACAAGAGGTCTTTTATTTCATGGAATCAACCATAAGTTCTAATAGTTTTATTATTTTTTTAAATTATCAGTAAATCATGCTGTGCCATGATTGTTCTTGGGAAATCCAGTAGAATTTTTTTTACTTTTGTTTTCTTAATGATTTCAAAATCTTTCCTGCAATTTAAGAGTAGAAGAGATAAATTCATGCCTTTCACAAGAACATTAATGTAAAGTTAACCAAAGTCTTCAGATTTAATTTGAACTATGCTTAAAAAAACTCATTATTAGCAAAACACCCACATATACTGAAGGAAAGAATTATTTCTTTTTCTTTCATGATTCCTGTCCTTTCAAGGCCTAGACGACCATGGCCCTCCACTACTTCCTGACATTTTTGGTTAAAATAATTCTTGACTCTTTACTATCTCTATCAGTATGAAAAATGAAATCGGAGATCCACTCTGGTTCCATTTTCCACATTGTCAACCATTAAGCACTGGTATCAATTCATTCAAATTTAGTGAACTACCAAACAAAAACATAATCCTTTATAAATTTTTTTTAATACAGTAGTAACATAACAATAAACAGATGATACTGTGTTGATGGTAGACTCAGAAAATGTATTGGAAATTTCTAAGACAATGTAATAATGCAAAGCAAGTAAAAAGGACTGTGACCTGTAAAAAGACAGGAGGTATGGCAAATGGTTCACCCCAGCGTGTGAGCTACACATTGGGGATGTCAAAATGAAACAAGTACAGAAATAAAACTGAGTAGCATAGTCTCTGACAATGGAAAATGGGAGATATAAATCTGAAGGTGTATTGGAATAAAAATAAAAGTAGTTTCCAGGAATTAAGAAAAGTAGTAAGACACAAAATATTGTTCAAAACAAACAAAAAAATATGGTGCTGATAATCTGGACAATCTAGTCACTGATGAAGAATAGACTTGAAACAACACAGCTGTAATTCTAATGATGGATAAGATAATACTATAGACAGGAAATGTGAGCAATGAGGAAAGCATTATGTAAACAGGAACTGCAAAGAAAGTTACAGTCACAATAAAGACAACTAAAATTTCTGGGACACAGAGTGAAGAAAGAGGACAAAGAAAATAAAACACAGGATAAAATAGAAGCAGGTGGATACAGTAAGTAACCTGATTAATGAGCATGTGCAAATTGATGACAGAACAGAGAGATGGTAAAGTGTCAAAAATTATTTTGACCAACACAGGAAGTTGTGGAGAGTCATGATCCCCTAGGTTGTGAAAGGACAGGAAACATGAAAGGAAAAGAATCAGTTCTTTCCTTCAGTATATGTTGATATTTTTTTAATAATGTGTTTTTCAGAAGCAGCTGAAGCTTTTTACTCTTCTCTAAATCAACAAAGGGTTGCTATGATGCAAAAAAAAACAATCTTAAAATGAATTATAATTATTTTAGTTAAAAGTTTAGAATTAGACATATACTTACCACACTAGTTGACTTCTCATTTACCAAAATACTTAATATATAACAATCTACTTACACTCTATGTGCCGCAGATAATGTCATACTCATTTTTATAAACTCATTTAACAAAAAATTGTAAAGATTCTATAAATTTAAGTATTGCATCACCAATATTTATTGTATATTAGTTTATATTATTGTTAGAAGAAACAAATTGTGCAGGATTTACTTACTTGCAATGTATTTTTTATATGATTTTTTTATGTTTATGCATAAATAGGATATAGAATTCAGACAAAGTTTGATAAATTTGACAATGTAGGAAACTGGTTTATTGATTTGATTACGTGTTTCAACATCATTAGATAGGCTTACTCGGATCAGAATGAAAGAAATACATGTATGCATTTGTGTATGTGCTTCAATATTAAATCATTAGTACATTTTCACTAAGCTAATGTTTTGGTGTGTTGGTAGGTTTCATTTTTTTGATGCAAATGATTTCCAAATTTTGACAAAATGTTCATGTGGTGACGAGTCAATCTAGCTTTTTCAGTTTTATTTTTATGTTCATTCCTTCATTTCCTTGGGTTCTTTTGTTGGCAGTTTTAAGAATTTGAATTAGGAAATACATGGTGAGATGTTTTCAGCATGCTTTCCAAAAGCTAAGGAAATTATTAAGAAATAGGGAAATTTTGTTAGAAACAAAGAGTACTGAACTGTTATGTAATCTGGTCCTATTACATGGCTGTTAATGCTAGACAATCTTATCAGAGATGAAAAAGAGACTTGAGGCAACAGAGATGTGGTTCTACAGAAGGATGATGAGAAGACCATGGATAGAGCATGTGAGCAAAGACTTAGGGAAAATGGAAACAAAATGAAAACTCATACATAACATCAAAAAGAGATCATTGAAATTTCTAGGGTGCATAATGAGGAAAGAGGGATTGGAGAATTTCACACTTTCAGGACATACTGAAATCAAAAAGTACAGAGGAAAACAGAACATGACCTACCTAACAAGTTTTATAAATGGTTGACAGAACAGGGATTAGGAAAGATAACATGAAAAGAAAATTTACTAAGAGCTACAAAGGACTGGAAGATGTAGAGACCCATGATTGCCCATATCCTGAAGGAATATGGCACATAGAAGAAGATGCAGGCTTTATGGGATGACTTACTCTTCAGTATATTTTAGTAACAATTAAGTAAACCTCTCAACCTTAAATAAATTAATCACTTCACCAAATCTGAGTTTTCCTCAAAAATATTAGTGGTGCTATAGTTTTTTTACATATTTCCTTTGCTTACATTTCTATTTTAAAAAGCTCATATACACAGTACAAAGGTTTTAAGAAAATAACTTTATATCTAGAAAACTGACTTCTCTACTGCAATTTATAACAATTTCCTTTTAATAACAAACTGATATTATTTTAACTAATTTTGTCATGACATCCTCTCTTTTAGTTATGAAAAGGATGTCAGACTGTAAAGTGTATTTAATTTGATGCAAACTTAATGGCTTATTTAAGATAGTTAACAATTATTCAATTCATAATATAAAAAAAATAACACCCTTTTTATACCCAAAGTAAGCATATCTTCAATAATCAAAATAAATATATTAGTTTTCTCTTACAGTTCTCAAGCAAAAGTATATTCTATGTTTTAAGGAAATAATCCATTACCAGATCTTACAAACTGGCAGTACAGAATCATGAAGAACTTTACCAGATAACGAAAAGCACATTACTTGAAGACTTTCAAAAACAATAAAAACTAACATATATTACAGGTTTAACTGAAAGAGAAAATGATATAATCAAGATGGTGAATTTTCACACTACCTTAAAAGTTATAAAGGAAACTGCCCTCAATGCCAGAAAGATTGTTGTTAGTGGACTCACCTGAAAAACTGTTTTAGGAGAAATATTTTACAATATTCAACCAAAAGTAATAGTTTGGTCAAAATATGTTGAATTTTCCCTGTATGAAAATAGCCAATCTCACAATTCCTACTTTCGTGTCCATAAAAAGATGCACAAATAGAAATAAATTTTAAAAAATGATTTAGAGTGTCTAAAAATAATTATAACTGCTATAATTATCATTCATTCACTCTGTCTAAACCAATGAGAATTGACCCCACTTTTCTTCTCTACACATAGAAACACATGACACTCCCACTATCGGGCAAGCAATTCACACAGACTGGTCATTAACATGTGTGTCAATGAAAATCTCATCACCTTTTCAGGCCATACTAATATCATTTATCTTTTAGAACTCAACAAAAATTCAAGAAAACCCCATACAATTCTTGCATTTTCTAACTAAATTATCGGGACACTCTTTATGCACATCTATAAAGAACATACAAGAAAGACTGCATAAATCTTGCTTATTATTTATCCTATCATTCTGTCAGATCCCAATCCATATTTGATCTACATTTGATTCTAAACTCACAATTTTACTCAAAATTACTGTCTTTCATGTCTCCATCAATGTATAACAAAATAAGAAATAATACTCATTTTATTGTTTCTACATTTAGCTGTTTCTCATTTTTACAAATGATTTTTTTTCATATATAAATGTTATGAGTTTATAATTATTTACTCAGAGTTACAACTCCCTTGTACTATATTTGGAAATTTTAATAGAAATTAATTCACTCTTAAGTACAGTGGAAATGTTCCAGGATCCTCAGAATATTCCTGAAATCACAGTTGCACCAAACTATGTATACTGTGTTTTTTAGTACAAAAACATAACTGTGATTATCATAGTTTTGTTTCAGTTCAGTTCGTAAACTAGTTACAATAAACACTTAGAACATTAACTAAAATTAAAACAGTTATAAAACTAAATTGCAATGAAAGTAACTTCAGCACGCAAAGTATTTTTCTTCTTTATTAATTTTGGAATTTACACATTTTCATGTAAATAAATAAATTATAGCATCATTTTAGTATATCCTAATGACCAGCATCAATATTAATGTGCTTTGGGCTCATGTTAATTCAAATTTATGAATTATTCATTAATGGGGATAACTGTACAATAAAAGAAAATAACTCCCTAAGATTGAGAAAGTAAATTAACAATAATTAACTTGTGTTTTGTTATCAATAAGAACCCCATACATTAACCCACCCATTAAAAAAATATCTATGTATATATATATTTTTGTCTTCAGTCATGCTGAAAATATTTTAAACCTTTTTTAACAATATCTATGATTATGCCAAATTTTGTTGGATTCTTCATGTTGGTGCCATTACATTTCAGCCAAATTATTTCTCAAATCTTCTGGTCCATAATCCATAAGGAAAGACAACAGAATGAAGTGATTACATTGACTTATCATGTGGTTTTGTTTGGTAAAAGTTGAAATCGGGAATCTCCAATATACATAAATAGGATTTTCCTTGTTCCATAGGTAGTGATAATGGTTTCATCTGTTTATCTTGCATTGCAGAAAAGAACTGATCCAGTTACTAATTTTGTTTTTATGAATTGCACATCTGTCAAAGACTGGATAACAGATTATCCCATACATTTTGGTAAGAACATGATGAATACAAAGGATGAGTTTCATTGCACACATTTTTAGAAGGTCAATGATTTCTTAATGTTAAGGAGTAAAAGTATGTTGCAATAATCACTAAGTGCCAGATGAAAACCATTATCATTTCACTGGTCTCTATCAGGCCTTTTTTTTTTTTTGCCAATTTGCATAAGAATGTAAGAATAGTGATTTCCTAACATGGAAATATTCAATATTCACTGAGCGAACTGTTAGCATTACTGCTTTTGGATGAAATTTATAAATTCTTTCTTTCCCCACAGTTTTTCAGGAAAATTCTCTTTCTGGTATTGATGGGGGCTTCTTTCCTAACCTTTTGTTTGAAGTAGTGTCAAATGTTAGCATCTCAATGATGTCACTATTTTCTTTTCCAGTCGCATATAATACCGTTTTTTATTGTTGCTCCTGCTGAAGGTCTTCAAGTGAAGTAATTTCTGTTATTTGGTGAAGGATTTATTTTGTGTTTCTGTAGCACCAGTCCACTAGTTCTGAGGAAGAACAGTCCCTACCTTACACTAAAAGCACAAAACAGCCTGCCTCATTAGCATATAAAGTATTACTATCAGCCTTTTAAATATATTACACACAAATTGCATTTAGTGTAGTTTAACATTTAATTTGCATAAAAATGTTTAAAAGCATATTTTAATAAATATCCCAGCTCTTTTATTTATCATTAATTCAAATTTAAAAAATTCACCTATATAAGCAATGTTTCAGTTGATAATTAATTCCTTCTTTTTGTAGAGAAATAATTTTATATCAGTTTATTTACATGTAAAAATATTTAAAATAAATGTAATCTTGTTTCTAAAATAACCTTTTTTTTTGCAGTAAAAGTGGATGTGAATAATTCTTTTAAAATGTACTGGAATTTTCATAGAATTCTATAATTCTAGGCTTGTCAATGTTAGTTGCAATACTATTTCCTGCAGTGTTTGCAGTAATCATTTTTGGAATCAGTCATATTACTAAACAGTAATAAAAAACATCATAGAATATGACAGCTTACTAGCCACCTGTTGTATTCTGGTACACTTGAATGTCTTTTAGTCTACCAAATAGTGTGACTATTTCCATTTATATCTTGGTCATCCTGTGAACTTTCTATCCACCCATCATATAAATACAAAAACTAAAACATGTTAATCAAGACAATGTTGCATAAAGTAATGGAAATGATACTCTGCATGTGTTTCCCAAATATTCCAAGAATAAGTTAGGGACTGTCCTTTTCTGTGTGTTTTGGTGGTAGCATAAGGCTAATTAACAATGAAAGAGACTAAAAGCAATATTATACAGTGATTTGTCAAAATATTATGGTCATCATGTAACATAAAGTATATATATATGTCAGGCTTAGAGTTCAAATAAATAATCGTTTACTTCCTTTTCATGTTTTGAATGTCACAGTTACAGATCAAAGATCAAATATTTGAGTACACACTGATAAAGGCCAAATTGATATAACCAGAACATTAGGGGAATTATTAAACAGTAGTTATTTTAGTTCACGTCTGATTCAGAGCTGTTTTTGGTTACATGATGAAAAAACATTTATTAACCAGATGGTAATGGTAATATCAGATATCTCTTTCTGGAAATATTGAGCATTCATTGATCAAGCAGCCAGTGCTTCTAGCAGCTGAAATTTGTAAAATCTTTCTCAGGAAAATAGGTTTCTCAAGTTCAGTAGCTATTAAGGGAAAGACTTCCATTATTGATGTGGTTTCCTTCCTAAACTTTTATCTGAAGTAATGTTGAATGCCAATCTTGATTATGTTATTTTTTTTTGAGTTATATATGATATCCATTTTAGTTGTTTCTATTGTTAAAAGTACTCAAGTGAATTGTTTCCTTGTATCTGGTATAGTTATTTTTTATTCTTTAATGCTAGTCCATAATGGTTGAAGAAGGATGGTCTATGGCAAGACCCACAGGATTCACTCACTCAAAACCTTTTTTAACCATTGAACTAATTATATTTTGGTTCATTAAAGTATATTTAGGTGGTAGAGTGTTCTAAAATGTTTAAAACTCCTTCACTGAGAGATAGAACGATTATTTTCAGTCAGGCATGAATCCATACATCTGGAATGACATGTCATATCATGGTCATATATACATACACAAGCAGTTGCAAACTGACCAAACCTTTCTGTCTTGGTAAATTCCTTTTCTTTTACCTAAAACATGCGTTTTGAAATAAAAGATTCCTGGCTAACACAGAGAATAAATGAGTAACAATCTCTATTTTACATATTGCATTGCATTGTCATCCCACAGGGGATGAAGAAAATTTCTTAACTTCTGAAGGTTTTTCAATGTACATGGCATATATTTCATGGAAGATATCGATAATGGATTCCATTGCACTGACTTTTGATACACATCAAGAACTCAACACTACAAACAGCACCAAGAGTTTTACAAGCAACACTGTTCAATTGTAAGAAGTAAAACAACCCAGAATGATCAGTGTTAATACGTGGTCAGGGAAGAGAGATAATATGTATCTCTAGTAAATTCTTTTGAGCTATAAAAGGCTCAGTTAATAAACAAAGCAGTAGCTATCTTGAATGAAACCCTGCTCATGTCTTGTTAAGTTTTAGGAGAATTTATCTACCTTGGAGGATAATATATAACAGGATTATTGTACTTAGTGCCAAAAGAAGTTTTTACATGTTGGGGAAAAATTCTTTAACAGCTTTTGAAAAAGTAAGTTATGCTTAACATTTGATAGTCAGCATATCAATGGGAAGATTTTTAAGGGATTTTTTTGAGCCATTTTTCTTTGACAATAACTAACCAAAATATCTGATTCAGAAAAGGGGTAATAACAAACAGAAAACATCTTTCTATCTGATTTACAAATCCCTAGTCAGAATTGGTAGCAATTACTGCAATGAAGTAAATTTGAGAGTTCCAGAAAGACCATCAGTCCTGTCATAAGTTTTCCACTACATAATTACAAATTTGTTTTCTATATGTCATATATATTCAGGATGTAGGTGATCATAGCTCTCCACAAATTCTATTTTTTTGTAATTCTTAGTAATGTTTGACTTTTTACCATGTCCCCGACTCCCCATAAATTGACAATTAAGTAGCCCACTCACTTCACAGTTAGTCAAAAAGTCATATACTCAGATTCTGTTGAAGAAGCAAACAATTAACATTAGGATTAAACCACCAGGTTTGAACACTCCCTTATACATTGCTGATTGGATAAATGTGTTGGCTAAACATATTTAGTTAACTGGCAGTTTTGACTTCAATACCTGTGCAAATAAAAGTATTTTTTTTACTATATATTCACTAAATAAAAGGCGAAAGAGCCACTCAAGGTGGAGGCTTACTGAATAAGGTTGTTGTATGGATCTAAGAGTATAAAATAAGTGCATTTCATGGGGATATGTATGACATATAACAGTTGACTCTAGACTTGAAGAGGTTAAGATTGTAATGATCAGAGAAGCATGCTCTCCAGATGCTTTCAAGTAGGGGTTATTTTTTATATAGTATTGTTTACCTAATACAAGGTTGGAGAACCACTCAAGGTAGAGGTTTACTGAATGAATTTGTTGTAAGGGTGTACAAGTAATAAGAGCATGATATGAGGACATGTGAGATAGATAATGGTTGACAGTAAACTTGAAGTGGTTACATATTGGAATCATCAGGGAAGAAGTTGTCAGAGTAAAACTTTCTTTTTACCAACAGAATAAGAGGGGAATGAGAATGAATCAACCCTGTGTACATGGATCAGAATGATGACTTAACAAGTACAAATTAAACCAATATGAAATACACTTCAGCAGAGAGTGCAGAAGAAGAAAAATCTACACTTGTGGATTTAATAAAGGATTTGTATGAAATTGTTGGGAACTGGTGTTGCAAAATTACATAGAAATAACTGTCCCAAATAATACAAACTACACCACTTTAAGGCTTTCAACAGCAGCAACAACTAAAATGGATAGTACATGCAATTCAAAGAGAAATCATTCTACACTACTTCAGATAGGTTAGGAAGGAAGCCCACATCAATAATGGAAAAAACAATAACAGTGTACTTGAGAAATATATTTTTCTGAAAAATTCTTTTTGCAGAAAGATTTTATAAATTTCATCCCAAAATAGCAGTGGCAGCTCAGTCAATGGATGACAAATGTTTCCTTATAAAGAAACAGTTAATATTACTATTACCATCATCTAGCAGAATCTAGTAAAGAAACTATTAGGAATCCATCTGTGAAATAATGGTAAATTTTTATGGCTTAATCAGAAAAATGATGTAAACCTTGGATTTAATATATTATCTTGCTCTTTATTGTCTCATACTATGTATACACTGTCAGAATTTATGCAAGTCAATGTTTTCCTCAAAAAAATACAAAAATTTTCATTACAAAATCTGACAAATGGAATTACAATAAAGCCATTTCTAAAATTGCTTTATGTTTGTTCACTGAATACTGAAAATTTCCTTATAAGGAAATATCTAATTTTAACGTAATTCATTAGATATTAACTACAATAGGCACATGATGAAGGCCAGTTTTACACAGGTGTACACAATGTTGTAATCATAGTAAGTAAGTTTACTGATTATTAACTCTTTGCAAGTTATTTAAAACCAGAAAATATATTTTGGTCATAAGAATTTTTTTGAGATAATAATCATTTAGTGACAGAAGTCTTAAAAATTAACCCATAAATGATGGGAAAAGAAGTGAATTTATCTCTTTCCCAAGGGCATTTGCACTTGTGAATATAGTAAAAAACTTAACAATTTCAAATTATCATCCATTATACTATAGACACATCTAAGCTTATGCACCTGGAATTCCCAAGCAGTCACTTATCTAGGTACTTACCAAACTATGTTGCTTAACTTAGATGATCACACAGAGACCATTGTTTCAACATGATGTGGCAGTAAGCCTCAAAATTTAATGTAATGGATCAAAAAAATAGGTGTATCACTGAAGATTCCAGTTTTGTTAAATCAATTTCATTACAACTGTTTTGCAAGACCAGCATACCAAACACTGTTCTATGAATACACAGCTTGCACATCTTGCTTCAATATTTTGAATTTATATTCTAACATTATTTTTTATTATTATTAAATTAACACCTCTTTGCTTTTTATCTTTTGCTGGCTTATACATAGACACATTCACAGACTAATTCCAGTGTGCATATTCATACCTCCATTTGACGCAGTAAAAGACAGAAATAAATTATCGTTAAAGTGTTAACTATATTCTCAAATATACTGACTGCATTGTTGCTATAACTTATTTCAAAATCTTAAGTCACTTACATGAAACAGAAAAATTACAATTACTGTTTATAAAAGGAACACTTCGTCTAAACTGACAGTGATTTGAAAAAATACCAATATTCAAGAATAATTACCAAATTTAAAAGTAAAAGATATTCACATATTCTTATACATACATAACGAGTATCTAAAATCAGTCCCCCAAATGAAACACTTCACATTAAGATCAAAATAATTACCTGAGCACATTCATTCTAACACTTTCAAATTCAAAATAATTATATTAAATTTAATTACATTCAAATACTCACTCTACCTGGAAAACTTATGTTTAACAATGTTGCTACACAGCAGTAGACCCTGGACAATTTCCTTACAGATCTGAGGCAATACAGATATGGTTGACAGAAAAATTCAGAAAATACCATAATTGGAACATGTGAACAGGAAGGATGATATTAAGGTAACCAGATACTTCTGCTGAGAATTACAATTTAAAAAATACAGCTGAAATTTCTAGTAGCCATAACAAGAAAATAAGGCTTGGAAAATTGAACACTTATGATACATATTAAACTAACAGAGGTAGATGGCGAGTAACCCAACTAATGAGCTTATGTAAATAGATGACAGAACATGGAGTATGATTGAGTAAAAAAAAAAAAAAAACATTGCTAAGCAGTAAAAGGGATAGGAAATTGTGAAGACCTATGTTCACCTATACCCTGAAGATGCACAACATAAAAAAAAGTGATATGTAATTATGCGGTGGAAATGGACTCATGTTCTTTCTTATATAGTGTGACTAATCTCAAATTTATTTCATCGCAGTGATTGTTACTAAATGTCATTGGTGTTTTGTGAGTCAGATAGGAACATTTTTTCTGTTTTTTTTTTTTTTTTTTTTTAGCGGTGTTTACCTTGTATAATGCCCTGGCTCCACTCGGATAGTGTGTTTACAGAGTAATAAGTACAGCTTATGCAAATATGTGTGGAATATAACAGTAGACTTGAACACATTAAGATTGTAGTGATCAAGCAACCTCTTGGGAATCGGTCCCACAAGATAGCAGTTTGTGGAAAGCTGCTTGAGTGGAACTTATATCTCACCAGAGTGGATATAAAGGGAATAAGAGTAGTTCATTACAATATGTTTGTGGTATGGTGGCTCTTAGCTGTTAATGTTAAGACTGGTGGAATTAAGTCATGTAGTTCATCTGGACACTCACCATGGAAATAGTGAAAGAGCAGTGAGATGCTGGCAATGTTTCATCTCTGAGAAAAGGGTTGCAGAGTGGAAAATAAATCATTGTCTTCAAGGATGCGGAGGCAATTTGGGACTCTCTAGAGAGTGGAAAGTTAATACTGGGCGGCTCACACCAATATATGGCAGCAGTACTCCATTTCCGGCATATAATTCAGAAATGTGGACATAACAGATATTCTGGATGGTTATTGTCAGAGATAAGATAATAGATAGCAGAACATATAGTATGGGTGATAGTAAAAAGACAAACATTGCTAAGAGCTAAAGAGATAGGAAATTGTGGCGATCCATAATCGATATGTTAGATAGAAGATATTTTTCAATTTAGAGTCTACAATCATAAACAAAAATGCTCAAAGCTGTCATGTTTTATACATACTTTCAAAAGAGTAAAAAAAAAAAAAGAAAAATTCTTTGTCATTCAATTTGACTTTCACAGTGAAAAATACATTCGTATTAATAAAGAAGCTTCGAAGGAAAGAGTTCAGATATTGAAATGCATAGCAATTTATGGTCCATTGTACAAGTAAAAGGTGACCAATCAAATAAAGTGTTATAAATTGCCTAAGATCTATAGACTAATAGACAGTAAATTGTGAATAATAGACTATGTTGAAAACATTTCATCACTTAGTTACTGCGAAATATCTGAAGTGTCAGAAATTTATGACTGCATCAAGGTAGCAAAGATATATGGCAAGTATTTTACTGGACATTAATATTTTCAGCCAGAAAATCTCCTATATTTGTTGAGTGGACTTATCTCAAAATATCAATGAAAGTTAACACTGATAGATCATCTCGTAAATGTTGAGTTATGGTGTCGATTTGAACCTATTTGATGAACACTTGGAGAAAATTACATTTTTGATTCTTTGTTGATTTTTGAGTAGATTTTTTTAAAATCATTCAGATTTCATTCTTGAGCAGGTTGTATTTAGCAAGCAGCAAAGAAAAAACAGGAACATATAATAAGAGTGAATTTTATGAATTATATCAGATGCTATCAGCCAAATTTATATGCTAGCAACTTGATGTGATACACATTCACTCAAAAAGGAAATGCATGTTCATTTGTGTGAATGAGACTGCCATGTTCATGGTTAGGGTTGTATATGTAAATATAAAATTAAGACATTATTTTTCTGTTGTAATACAAGAAGAACTATTTTAAAAGTGTAGAAAATAAGTCATCTCACATAACCCAACATGAATGGTTTTGAACACTTTTCTATCTTGTCAGAATTCAAAGACATTTACACAGCCTTTTGAAGGATGGCATATTTTACCCCTACAGTCACCTTTCTATACATGCAACAATTCACAACTTTCCCTACTCTTTCACGACTTCTACAGCAAATGCTATGACAAGATATGTTCCTTACTGCCACCAGCTCAAACTTTTACAGCCAAGACTGCCTTGCTATATATGTAAGGTTAATTCCCCCCTCCCATTCACTAAGTACTCTTTTGATAAGAACGCCATTCCACTTCAAAAGTTTTTCCGTCAAGAACTGCCATGTTGGGTAAAAGATTTCACTGTGGAAGCTTCCTTGAACATTACAATATTAATCACTTCAAATCTAGGGTCAATTATTTTCTATCTGCCATAGCCACATAATCTTCAGTTTCTACTTTTTTTCTCTTATGTTCATATCACCCCTCATCAGTAACGCAATACCTTGAGTGACTCTTGGGTTAATTTTCAAAAACAAAAACGGTGTGTATTATCACTTTATATAAAGAGATATACAAAAAACAAACAAGCATATATTGTGCATGCACCAATGTTTCCTGAATTATTTTGTTAAAATTATTTAGCGGTAATTGTCTAGTCATAGATTAACATGTTTCTTTACTTTCTGTCATGTTATACCAATATCCCTCAAGTTTTAGATTCACTCTTGCTAAAACAGATCTAGCTCAATTGAACACATTAAAATTGTCAATGAAATTTTGAATATTGAAGGTATCTAAGTTTTTTGACTTAAAGAATGCTTCATGGAAAAATTAATTTCCTCAAACTGACTTCATGTTTGAAAGAAGATAATGGAAATAGTGAATAATAGCAGACATGATATAGTGAAGGAAAAACAAAACCTGAATATCATAAAACACAAATTTTGAAGATTAGAAAATAGCATTGTAAATCCAATCAGCAACAGATTTCATATTTAACCATTTTTATGTGCATTATCCTTCACTATTTTAGATTATCTTTACATTTTGTAACACTAGCTTACTGTTCAAATTATTTATTAATTGTTTCAGATTTATTTTTATTTATTCAAACAAACTTGTGGAGGTTTTAATTTTTATGTAGGCTTGTTTAAACTTCTAGAAATTTATGGAAAAAGGAAGAATAAACAAGATTGTATAAAATATAACACTTTTTTTTAATGCAAAAGTTTTGCAACAAAATTTTAAAAACCTATTTGTGATCTCCTTTTCTAAAAGACATACTCCTTTCCCAAATCAAAATTATTGGAAATAAACCTTATTTCCAACACAATTACATACCATTTGTGTGTGCATATAACTGTCTTTTCTAACTAAGTTTAATTAAAGAAATCTAGCAAGTTTATTTGTATGGATATCATGTTTATTATACACAAATACACTTTATTTAAATAAACTAAAGTAGCATTTGAATGTATTAATTTCCAATGACCTTGTTTAAACTTCTACATATTTATTGAAGAGTGGAGAATGAACTAAGATTTTTTTTAAATGTAACAAATCTTTTTATGCAGAAGTTTAACAAAATTTTGTCCTTGATAATGCTTTTGTGAAGAGGGAAAAAATAAATGCAACTGAAAAGGAAATAAAAGTTATTAATCTTGCTGGTGAATAACTAAAACTCTAACAAGCTGATTTGGGTGAATATGATATATATATATATATATATATATATATATATGAAATAGAACTCTTATGTAATATCAGTCTTCCTATAAGGACACTGAATGTCAGATCATCTCCAGACAGATGAAGAGTAAGGATGAAATAGAAATGTGGTTCTGAAGACTTAAGAAATGGCAAAATTTTACAGAAACTGGAAACAAAAAATGCCTTGAAGACCAAGAGAGCTAAATTCCATCATCAATGATCTGATTTCAGACTACCACCAATCTGGATGAATGAAGGTCCTCTCAGGAAAGCACCATGCCTTAAAAGACTGTTGGGCCTCAAACTCACACCCAACCTCAAGTGGAACTTGCCCATATGATCCATTACTAAGGATGCGAGTAAAATGATCAGCTTCCTGTACTGTTCCAGTAAGTACTTGACCCATCCTGGTATCCTCTACCTTTACAAGGGCCAGATCAGGACAAAAATGGAATACTGCTCTAATATTTGGAAGGGGTTGCCCAGACCTCACCCACCAACCTTGAGTTCAAAAGCTTCTCCAAGCCAATGTGGGTGACAAACAATTCTCCACCCTACAAACTCTCTCCCACAGGCAGAATGTGGCAAGCCTCACATTGCTCTGCCACTACTTCTATGGAATGTGCTTGGAGAAACTACATTCCCTGGTCCCACCAAAGCAAACCTTCACAGTAATGACATGCCATGCCACTTACATAGTAGCAAATCCACACACATTCCCTCCACATTTCATTGGTGAGAAGTAAGTTACACTTGAACTCCCAAGATGACGTTTTCCTGATTACTATAATCTTAACCTGATCAAGGTTAGGGTTAACCATTTTCTTCCACTCCTACAACAAATGGCCTCCAAACATAACATCCTACCTCAAATGCACCCACCTGGCCTTGTAAAGGGTGGACCTTGCTGTATTAAAATAAAAGAAGGACACTTATATTGAACATCAGAGAAGATTAAAAAAAAAAGAGTTAAAATTTCTAGGGAACATCATAAGAAAAGAGGGACTGAAAAATTTAACACTCACAACGCATATTGATGGTAAGAGAGACAGGATAACAGTGTATAACCTACTGAATGAGCTTGTCCAAATGGATGGCAGAGCAAAGTTTAGGAGTGACAACAAAAAGATAAAATTTACTAAGAGCTACAAAAGGCAGGAAATTGGAGAGTGCCATGACCCTGAAGGATATGGCAGATAGAAGTGAACTTCTTGAAAGTGTTTGAATGAATGAATTTTCATTTGCACATATGTTAGTTGAAAGCTATTAAAATTTAAATAACTTAATTATTACAAATGTCAGAAAGATGAAATTTGCAACATGATAATTTGGTATAAGTTTGAATTATGCCTCAAAGTTATCTTTTTATTTATATTATCAGCTGATTAAATTCTACTTTAATTTGGTTACTTCTTAGTTTGAATATTATTCTGACCTGAAGAAGCCAAAACCAACAGATACTGGCTGAACATACATGCTTGAAGATTTTCTATTTTCTCATCTCCACTTTAGTTTCAGATATTGTTATACACACAAGAAACACACAACAATATATAGATAGATATATAAATAAATGTATATTTGAGCAGCAACCTTTTTTTTAAACATCTTTCATTAAATACGACAGACATTTTCTTTAGTTTTTCTAGTATCCTTACATTTTTCTGTTTTGTAAGGATAAGGAGTACAGGAATTTTCCATAATTTTCATTGTCCCAAGTGCTTTCAGCCACTTGTTTTCAAGAGGGTTTTGTTTTTGGTGGGGTTAGTTTTTCTTCATGTTTTGACGAAGTTGTGTTTTGTTTATGTGTTGTTTTGAATAGGAGCCTTTACTCTGAGCCTTCACAGGTTGAGTGCAGCTGGAATAAATATATATATATATATATATATATATATATATATATATATATATATATATATATATTTAGTTGGATTGATGTATCACTGATATTGAGCACTTTCCAATAAGTACCATGCATATATAATATATAAATAATATATATATAAATTGCATGTATATACACATTTTATATATATTTCAACATGAAATGAATATATGAATAATTTATTCATTTGCCTGGTTCATTGCATGCTTGAAAGATATGTGTTTACTGTACAGAAATTCAACAAGTTCATTTATTTGGATATGCAATAGTGAGTATCTTGAAAGAAAGCAAATGATTCTCTTTTTTCTTCAGCCTTCTTTTGATCCATTTCATTTATATATAGAGATAGATATTGTCTGTGGACATAGTTGTAGATACATGGCATTGTGCATAAAAATAATTTTAATTTCTAAGTGTATTAACTGAACAGTATTAACATTTACGTAATTATTATAGACATGAGAATTATTATTATAGACATGAAAATTATTGGACCATGCAACATAATAATAGAAGTTTTAAATGATGTGTAAATTTTCAGTTTTTTGTAAATTATAAGCTGATTAAATTCTACTTGAAACTGATTTCTTTTTAGTTGAAATATCAGTTTTCATTAATAATATTTAATATGTTTTATTTTGTTTCAAGTAATATGTTATTAACGATTTGTCCATTATAATTTAAGATTACAAAGTTTGTTTAATTTGATTTGAATTTATATACATTTTCATAAATATTCATGATCTACCATGTAATAATCAGTGCAGTCTATTTCAAATTTTACAGAAGATAAAACACACACACATATATATATATATATATAGGGAGAGAGAGACTTTTTCCACATGAAAGCAATGCATGAGTATTTTTTTTATTTTTCTTTCATTAATGTTCCAAGTAATATATATATATATATATATGTGTGTGTGTGTGTGTGTGTTTACAATTCCCTAAGAAAACTAGAATGTACAAAAATAACTTGTGAGGAAATTTGAAAGATTTAATAAAAAATTGTCCATATTATTTGACAAAATATGTTGAAATACACCTCTTCATATACATACATATATATATATATGAATCATTTTAAGTTTCCTTCAATTGAAGCAATGTTTAAAGACTGCATTGGAACTTTGAAAGAAAATTTCTGATAAAAAAATGAAAGAGTTTTATCTTAACTCAATATGAATTATGTTCCCATGATCTGATGATCTACAAGTCAAAGTTTTGATGAAGAGAACAGTAATGCTGAGATATAAGTAAGACCATAATTACATTTGTAAATTCTCCTATGCATGGACAAAATAAATAAAACTGAAACCAAGGAAATTCTTAGTCGCAGCGAAGAGCAATAAAAATTTTAAGCAAGTAATTTCATACAGAACGGAAATAATTCTGAGAATCAAGCTTAAGATCTGAAAACAAATAAATGAAGAAATTATACCAAAACAAAAAAAATATATCAAAAACAATACTTGTCTATTGAATTAAAAGGTATTAAGACATTTGCTGGCATTGGAACTTGTCCTTCATGACTAGTGATTCTGCACATTTTCATATCATTTTTTTTTCCTATCTGAATTTCTAGGATGAGTAGTTATTATTTGCATTATTTATAGTAGCATTATTGTCTGTAATTTTATGGATTTTATCACATTTTGACGAATGTGCTCTCTAGCCTTATTCAGGTAACTGCCTTCTAATTTTAAGCTGAAACCTTGTTCTCCTTCTGCTTTCCATAGAAGTAAATAAACAAACATTAATTATAATGCCAAAAAGTAATTAGAATAAAATAATTATAACAGTTATAATTATCATTAATTCACTGATTATAAACCAATGAGAATTAATGCCACTTTTCTCTTCTGCACAAACATGTGACATTATTTTTTATCAAACAAGCAATTGACATGGACAGGTTGTCAAAATGTGGGTCAACAAAAATTTTGTCTCCTTTTCATTTTTCAGGCCATAATAGTAACATTTATCTCTCAACAAATATTAAAGTTAAGAACCCCCCCCCCAACACATCTCGTATTTTCAAACTAAATTATCTGGACACTCATTACACACATCTATAAAATATATATATATATATATATATATATATATATATATATAAAGAAAGACTGTATAAACTTTCCTTATTCTTTATCTTAACATTGTCAAATTCTGATTCATATTTGATCTACATTTGACCCCAAACTCATAATTTTATTCAGTATTAGTGTCTCCCGTATCTCCAACACTGCATAAGAACCCGATAGTAAATAATACTTTTTTTTGATGTTTCCATGTCTTGCTGTTTTTTATTTGTATGAGTATTTTTGTGTATATGTAAATGTTAGAGGGTTTCTAATTATTTACTCAAAGTTATAACTCTATTACACTAGGAATAAGACAAATGGAGGAGAAAAAGCAAGGCAGCTGCAACAGAAAAGGAAGTAAAATATTATATTTAAAGTTCACAGTTCTAGATTGAGAATTGTTCCATGAAACAGCCAAAAGGATTAAAACATTGGTTTATAAATATGGTGGCACAGGAATTGTGAATTAAATCCTTGATCTACACAATAATGATTCAAATAACTGAGCTGTACTAATAAGAACAAGATATCCTTCAACATGGACAGCAGAATAAGAACTATCTACCTTCATTGATTATATAAAGGGTTCAATTCAAAATTCCTTGTATGTTACATGGATCAACAGATACCTGAAACAGGCTGAAAGGGTACAATGGTTAAAATGAGGACAACAAACAAAAAGTTGCTTTTATTGAGATTGCTAAGGACTTGCAAGAAAGCCACTTCAGTAAGAATTTATATCATCTTCATTCATAAACACATAAATCCAGAATCAGTTGGACTAATTCAATCACCAGTGTCATGAATTCTAACCAAATTTCACTTATGTAAAAAGCAAGAAAACTTGATCAGCCTGATCATGATTAATAGCAACTGTAAGCCAGTTGAGAAAGATAATTGAATATCACTGGTCTAGTGGCTCCAACATACAGAACAGTCACTTCTTTGGGGAAAACTATTTCTTTAAGCTCAGTGATAAATTTCTGTTGGAATTCAAGATAGACAGCTAGCAATGATTAATGCAGTTGAACTGTGAATCATAAATGAGACGATAAAAATATCTGCAATGGAAGGAAAAGATGAATTTTACATAAAATTTGAAATTAATTTTCAAAGACTGAAACGTAGATGAAGGCACCATTCTCTCCAAAGAATAATTTGAAAGTTTTGCATCAAATATTTAAAGAAATAAAATCTAAGGGATTCAATTAAATATAAATGTCTGATAATTAAAAAAAAAAGTAGTATTTCCACCTACAGCAAATTGTACCAGTTATATGATATAAGGAATTCAGTAATTGTACCTTTTTATGGGCCAATACATCAAGATGAAAAAGCTATCTGCCTATTAGCACAACCCCTGATGACTTCCAGGAAGTTTTGTCTATCCTACTTCACTCACAAGACTGGTCAAACCATTCTATGGGTTTTCAAGCACATCCCAATTGTGCCACACACAAGCTGTTTGTTCTCAGTGCAGGTTAAAGATTATTTTTCAATATGCACATCAACCTTTCATGATATTTTAATAGGTGCATCTCATTCATAAAACATAGATATAAATTATTTTGCATTATTATTGCTTCCACTGGCAACACTCATAATAAAAATTGCATTTCTTCTTCCAGTATCTCAATATTACACTGTTCTTACTTTATTTCCAACTCTAATTCTGCTGTGACCTCTATTCATGAGAATCTTAATTATTAGTTTAGCTATATGGATCATCAAGCTGACTGTTTGAAAATATTAACTTGGATCTAGCTTCTTTGTTAATGTTTTGATTGATTATTTTCTATGGCTTAGCAACCAGTTGCAGGTTATTTAAAGCCAGAAAATATTTTTAGATTATAAGAATTACTTTTTTGGAGATACTAATAGTTTAGTGTGACAAGACTTACTAATTGGCCTATAACTGTGGGATAAGTGGTAGATTCAGTGAAAATAATGAACCCAGCAGCAACTGAAACTCAGCTCTCTGACAATCAATTCCAAGCTATTATCCATTACACCGCCCACACATCCAGGCTTACAGCATCTGGTATTCCCAAGTGGTCACCCATCTCTGTACTGACCAGGCTCAAAGTTGCTTAACTACAGTGATCATACAGGAATTGGAATTTCAGTGTGATGTGACTGTAAGCCTTTTTTTTTTGTTTTGAAGACTGATCTACTGAGGTCCTCTAGTATTTCACCACTGTCATTTATTTTATTCATCACTTCAGTAATTAAACACAAAATTATCTAAGGCTGTCAGCATCTCTATCACAAGCTCAGATTATTTTGATGCTTTATTTCTCTTCATTTTGGCCTTTATATCTGATATAAACCCAGATTTTAAAATTATGGGTCCTGCCCTGCTTTTATACTACATATTAGTCTTTTTTAGTAACCCAACTCTAGGATGTATTCATTCCATCTCTGTTTCACCTTTTCTTTTTCCATTATAGTGTTTTAGGTTTTGTTTTTTTTATTATCATCAGGGAATTTTAACTGAACTGGGATATGTTTAGCAAATTTTTATGTTTGAGTCTTATTTTATGAGTAAAATTTAAACCTAGTAAGAAAGTTTACAATGAGACTATGATCTCAACATTGGTATGTTTTAAGTGAATGGTTGGTAAATCATTGCTCTATTTGAATGTACTGAGAGAGTAATGGATTAATTAGAAGAAGACAGAAGAAATGGCTAAAAGTAAAAAAGGCTATCCAAATTTTGTTTATTTTTTTTGGCCGGGGACATGTGGTCATATTCAAGTAAGTGCAGAAATACAGTAAGATCAGTTTAATAACTGGAATGGAAAGCATGACAGAAAGTTGAAAGTTTATAGGATTATGGAATGATCCATTTCAGAAATTGAGCAAAGTAGGAAAGGATTAAAAAAAAATAATAAAAGAAACAGTTTTAAACTGCAATCTAATTTCGACACTCCTGGACAATTGCATCATAAAGGAAAAAACACTGCAAGTCATGGTGATGTCGTTTTACTGACAGATATCATGAAGAGAGTATGCTAAATGTTTAATGAAGTCAGTGTATGCATCAGTATATGCACATAGCTACAGACAAATTTCTACAGTTATATAGATCTATATTCAGACACATTCAAATAGATTGATTTAATCTTAGCTATCAACAAAATTTCTTGCATGAAATATAGAAGCAACTCTGATTTTTTGTGATCAAAGAAGGCAATAATGTCAGCAAGTATTTCAGTTAGCTATGTGCCATGCATGGACCAGGCTTAGACGATCATGTATCTTTCGCTACATGATTGACAGATTTTTTCCTGCAGTAGATTGCCATTTCTTCCTGCATTAGACCAGTTGCCATCCAAGGCTACTAAACCAGGTCTGTCCTGCTATTTACCCATAGCTGGGGGGAGAAGAAGAGGATTTAGTAATTTAAAACCAGTCTGACACAAAACCTCAATTGTATGGCACCAGAGAATCGCACTCCCAACAATATTTTTTTTAAGCATCAGGTTAGAGAAATTAGATTTTGAAATATTCGGTTGTTGAAGCTTAATATACAGGATGCCCAGTAAAAAAAGTGGTAAATTAACAAAGAAATTTATTTACCTCTCATGATTCATGCACAAACTGAGCAATAATTGTAGATGTTCAAAATATTTGCTTGAATGTTCAACACTATGTTCTAAGTGTTGTAACCAGTAGGCAGTAGCTTTGCGGATAGTGTGTCAAGAGGAATTTAATTCCAAGCTTCAGTTAAGTTCTACTTCAATGAATCAATATCGACAATATCATAATGACAGTTTTGCAAGTTAGTTAAGAGTATACTCCAGATACAGTAATCCATAACAAACAGATCGGGGCTTTTAAAGTGCCATTGAGATGGACCAATCAGAGCTGGTGTATCTTCTCGAAGAATAAATTTGCTGCTTTTTTTAACTAGGCACCCTGTAGTTTCAGTAAAAAATTTTGAGCCTCACTTAAAATATGATTAATTTTTAGACTAACCTAAATCTTGCCATGCTTATAAGCTTCATGGTCATAAAAAAGAACATATGATAGTTAATACTTTAGAATTTGTTTCTCCCATCAAAGAGTACATTTTTCTGCTGCTATTTATCTTTTTGTTCATGCCTGTTACATCTGTGTTCAGCAGTTTTTCTTTTGTTCTACACTTATCCTGAAGCCTTTTCCTTTTTCTTTCCTATGTTTTTTAAGCTCATATATTCTATCTCATTTCTTGGCATTACCATTTATTAGTTCAAAACTTTCAACCATCATCCAATTCTTTGTTTCTTTTCTTACTTCAGAAAAATTTCTGCTAATATTACTAATACTTCTCTGAAGGTATTCCACTCATCATTACTACTAATTACTTCTTTCAGTGCTATGTATTGAGAGTTTATTATTATAATCCTCAACTAGTACTTTTAAAAATGATTACATTTTTTTACCTGATTAATATTGGATTTTTATCAATATAATTAACTGATACTGCTCAGCTAATCATTAAAAATATAAATTATTTTTCCAAAGCTGTGACAGAAAAAAAGAAATATAAAAGCTATGCAACTTGCTGTCACTATTTAAAAATACTGTGGATGTTTTATTTTTAATGATATTCACTCAGTACAATGTACAAGCAACTCTCATGGCAGAGGGTTAATAAAAAAACCATGTGACAGCTATGTGAAAACAATTGACTTAAAGAAGCTAAAATTGTAGTGTTCAAGAAAACATCCACATTGAAATTTGTTACACAAAAAATTCTGCCTGAGTGGAACTTCCTCCTTACAAGTGGAATACAGAAAAAGTAAGGGTGATTCAGCCATGGAGTTGAATCACTCACGTTTTCTCAGTATTCTAGCTATAAAGGGCTGAATATGTTTTACTAAGATGAGAAGTGTTTGCTTAATGACACTGAGTTATAGCGGAATATCACATTGCTGAAATTTGTGTTCATGACAAAGTTACTTTGTATTTTTGTATTATATATCATTTGTCATAAGAGAAATCTATCAAATAAGCTGGTGTGCAAAACTTTTGGATCACCCTGGTAAATTTTTCACTTTTTTAAAAAATTTTATCCCCAAGAGTGATTAGCAATATGTTTTTCTCAGTGCATTTTATGATCTTTAATGGTAAGAAAACAAGTTTTTCCATTTTTTTAATGTTCTATGATAGATATTAAGCCATTTTGAATATTGTGATGCTGAAAAAGATCATGCAAAATACTAAGCCACAAACAAAAATTTCACCTTTCAGCACTTTAAAAGTGAAAATTTCTTCTTTTTTTTTTTTGCATAAGGTGATCTTTATTATTACAAAAAGTGCAAAAATGTCAAAGTGTGGAGCTAGTAATTAATGTTGCTGTCTTTGCATCATATAATTGCCTCAATTCAATGTGCTATTCAATGGAACAAGGTCAAGATTTTCTCATTGGGAATTTTTTCCCATTCTTGAAAGGAATCTCAAAGCTTTTGCACATTGCATGTTCTTTGCTGGAGCACTTGTTTCTTCAGTGTCCGCAACAATGGTCCAAATGCATTTAGATTAGGACATTGTGTTAACCAGTCTTCCAAAAGTTGAATATCTTTATTCGCAAGAAACCTTTTTGATACATGTGATATGCAGCAAGGTGTACCATCATGCTTAACGATTTTTCCATCTTTGTTGACATAACTGGGATGATGCTAAACAATCCAAAATACTTAAAAAAAAAAAAAAAAAAATGTTGTATAATCATTTAATATAGTTGGCCCAATATTTAGCATGCAGACTCTTTGTAGGTTAATTACAAAACCAAGGTCCTTATCACTGGCTTGAAAGAACATCAGCCTAAACCCTGCAGTTATGTTGTATCCATGGTGTTTTAAAATTAAAATTATCCCAACTAAAACAAAAGTGATTACAGGATGTGGAAGAATTAGGAACTGGAACATTAATGATGAGCAGAAAGAGAAGATAGGAATCAGGTTAACAGTAGATAGCAATTGACATTGCATTTAAATTTTTGCATATTAAAGTTGGCTGGAAAGCATGGAGCCAGAAGAGAGTTCTACAAGCTAGAAGTGTAAGAGGAGTCTAGTGCAATGCTTAAATTTAACAACTCTCGGTACCATAATGAAGAGCTCATTCAAACAATTACCATGAAAATATTCATTAAAAAAAGTCATACAAAGGTAACCTTACAGTTTTGACAAAGTGACTGAAGTAGAGCTGCCAGATTAGGACCAATGATATTGCAGATTCATCTTTTGATTTTATCAAGGAGCTCAAAGTAAATAACAAGGGCACTGAACCATATGTGGTAGCAATATTCTAAGCATGTATGAATGGTAGACTTATAGATATGTAAGATAAATTTTGGAGAGAAAAATGTCTCAACCTACATACTGAGCTGATTTTCTTAGTGGCTGACCTAACAATGGATTCGATATAGTCTTTCCACTTCATACCAAGAAGGTGCAGCGAATTACTTTCCTGGAGGATAGCATCAGCCATGATGATAAAAGACAGTAAGAGGTCTCTCAGATGATTAATGGAGAGAAGTTTATTTTTGGAGGCATTAAAATTAAGAAGCCATTCTTTGTTCCAGTTAACTACAGACCTTAGGTTGTTTTGGACATCAGCTGCCATTTTGACCTTGTCAGATTGATAAGCCTTACTATTGAGGAAGAAGTAAATTGTTCTATCATCAGTGCAGATACCAAGTTGAGAAATGATGTCATCAGGAAGGTCATTAATGAAAATTAAAAAATGGAGTAGGACCAAGAATGGAGCCCTGGGGGACACCTGTGTTAGTAGGAAAGAATCTAGACGAGTGACTGTTTAGGATAACTCTCATTTCACAAGTTGATAGTTAGGACTGGAAAAGAAAAAAAAAAAAAAAAAAAAAAAAAAAAAAAGCATCAGGAGACACTGTAACTTTTCAGCTTGTGGAGAAGACCTGAATGCTAGACACTGTCAAAGGTTTTTGAGATGTCCAATGCAACAGCCCAGGCTTATAATAAACTCCTTCACAAATATCGTCAGTACATCAGTAGTTGACCTGGAGAAGTAAAAGCCATATTGCTTGTCTGAGAAAGGCCCTTTGATGAGAGATGATGAACCAATTCAGAATTGATTAGGGCCTCTAGGATATTCCCGGAAAGAGGTAGAAGGCTAATAGGCCAATATTTGGAAGAAACAGACAGCTCACCAGAGTTCTTAAAAACTGGAACAACAGATGATGACTTCTAGAAGGCAGGCAAGCAGAAGTCATTTATTATACAGTTTAGAGAGAACAGGAGCCAGTTCAGGAGCACACTTCTTAATATTACAAGGATACCATCATAAAAGGCGTTATATGCATATCACTCAACAAAGATTCAGTTATAGAAAGGAAGTTAGGCAGGGATATTCTGGATGAGTCAAGAGTAAAGTTTAAAATTTATGGGCAAAGCATTCAGCTGTTTCAGAAGAGGATGATAAAAACTCAAAATGATTAAAGAGGGGAGGAATAAAGACCTTTCACTTATTTAACAGAGCTGCCAGTAATTACAAGAGCCAAAGTTGTTAGAGGCTATATAGTACCTCATTCTCTTGGCAAACAGGGACTTCTAATTTAAATTCATACTGCACTCTTAATACATCCCATATTGATTTCTTTGGATGTTGAAAAGTTAGTCAACATTCAACCTTCTTCTATCAATTATAAAATAGGAACTTGAGCCAAAAAAAACTTGCATGCTTCCCTTTATCTTTACTACAAATACTTTCACGGTAATTGCTCTGACAAGCTACTTTTGCTGGTTTCCAAACTGCATGAATTTAAGTGTGTTATTAGGTTGGCATCTCAGTCCTACCCTTTCACTGTTGAAATTGTTAAATGTAGCAGTCTCTTCTACTCCAATAGCTTCATGTCTCACACTTCCTGGCTGTGGAAATCCCTTCCTCTTACTTGCTTCCCCGATAGCTATAATCTTCAATTATTCAAATGCAATGACATGCCTTGATCTACATCCTTTCCTCTATCACACCTCTTTACTCTTGCTCCCACTTTCTGTAACCTCTTGCATGCTAGTAGCACTCCTGCCTTGCCTGGGATGAAATGCTTAAAAAAAAAAAAACTCTTGCTTTTGACTGAAATCAATATTGATAGAGAAAATGCATATAAAGGGTCCACTGATATTTTGAGTGCCTCTCGAAACTCAATGAGGTAATTTCAGAATTTCCAGATAGTAGCATTTATTTACTTCAACTAAGACAGAGTTATTAGTAATAAGATGAGAACATCTAGCCAAAACATTGACTATATTCTTATTTATTTTAGCTTATTGAAGGATTTGATTAAAATAAAATACAATGAAGTTATCACTTTTAACATACCAAGATTCAACTAGAATAAATGAAATATTTATGCCTTATATTTAGATTAGTCTTGAAGAAATTTATTTCCCTTAATTCTCATTGTTATTTGAATTGTTATATTTTTTTTAAAAATCGTGTTTGTTTATCCTATCAATTGTCTGTTATTGAATTTATTTGGTGGACCTCATCAGTCAAAATTATTTTAATCCTTTCTGACACTCTGTCAATTTTATCATTGCATCATTTTTTTAAGTCTAAAAAAATCAAGTTATGTTTGAAATTCTCAAATATGCAGTACTTAAAAATTTACTAAGAGACTGCATTAATAAACTGGGTGTGGAATTTAATGTTGAATTAGAATCAAATATTAACTGATGTAAAACTTTGCATTGTGACAAACATCAGGTCGTGAATTTTGTTATTTTTGTTCGTGTGTGTATTTTTCAGTCATAGTTTTATACAAGGACCTGTGGTTTGTTCCTGTTAAAATGTCATTAACAACAAAATGAGAATATCAGACAACACAATCAAAGAATATTGGATGTTCCATAAACCAGTGGAAAGTCGGAGAGCTTATCAACTGAAATTTGTTAAAAAAAACTTTTTCCATAATACTGTTCTTCATACATACACACACACATATATATATATATATATATATATATATATATATATATATATATATATGTGTGTGTGTGTGAAGGTAGATCACTAAGCCTACTGTCTATCATGTGTGAAATTTTAATTTTAAATTTTCAATGTACAATGTCTGTTAAGTCTGATGAACTGTCATTACAAAGTGAAGTGTATTGATGATGAAGGAGATTATGTTGTGTAAAATAATACTCTTTTAATATTAATCAATGGATTATATATATATATATATATATATATATATATATATATATATATATGGGTACCTCCACTTTATCTATACTGATTTGGTATACATAGGTTTAAAATGTATTTTTAAAAATGAAAATGCTTTGTTGAGATTTTCATTTTAGCTTTAATTGAAACCTAAAGAATTCATAATTTATTATTTCCAGCAAGCAAAATACTCTGTGGTGTATTTCAAACAGAAATTATATTGATTGGAATTGATTTTTGACACCTTTGTAAGCAAAAGTTAATTGTTGGATTTAAAAAACTTGCAAAATTTCTGAAATGCAATTTGAGGAAAATTAGCAAATTTAAAGTTAAGTTAATCTGATTTGAAACAAATAATCTGTACTTATAACATAAAATCTTGTATACAAACATTTCTTAACTATTGGGATCTTGTTTTTCTAACGTGTTAATTGATTTATTTACATTTGAGTAACAGCCAAACTTTAAATTGTAAATTTTTTTCTTCAGACAATATTGCCTTAAATATATATTATTCATAAAAGCAATTAATGCCTTATTTTGGTGATTTAGATTCTTAAAGAATTCTGCTTTTAATTAATACAGTCACTAAAAATTGTCTCGGATTTCTCAAGTTATCGTAAAATTAAGTAAGGGGCTGAAACATATAAAAAACAAATATTTTTACCAAGATTTTTTAATAAAAAATATTTCAAAAATAATTTCATTCATTTGTGACTAAGCCCTGAAAACATAATTAAAATCCAACAATTATTTGATTTTAGCAAGAAGTTCCAAATTTTTTGATTTTAACAAGAAGTTCCAAATTTTTTGATTTCAACAAGAAGTTCCAAATTTTTTGATTTTAGCAAGAAGTTCCAAAGTTATGTGCAAAAAAGAGGCCAAAATTTGTAGTAAAAAATAGTAAAAAATTTTATTAAATAATCAAAAATACTTCGATCCTTCCTCTTAATAATAACAATTTTGATAACAAAACTATGTTTTCATCATGGTATGCTGATGTTTTAGTGTATTCATGGAAGTACCTATATATATGTATGTATGTATTTATTCATTGTTACATAAAGTGAAATATATATATCTCAAGAAAGAGATAGGTGGGAAAATAGGAAGAATAACATCTAGAATAAAATGATGATTGAATAGTGTTCAATGAATAACAAATGTAGCATAAAAGTACAAGACAGAAGATGTAGAAATAAGATAGCTAGGTCTACTGCTAAGAGATGGCAGAGAACTGCACAAGCCTGGCTGTCATTGAAGTTGTTAGTAAAAGCCTTTGTTCAGTAGTATATACTTAAATATATTCTATTGACTAGAACAAACAAAGAATGTCTATTAAGCCATTTACTAAATTTCTCCTGGTATCAAATGAAATGCATTAATGCAGGTGGAAATAAACGAAAGTACTTGGTAAGTTTAGAAGTAGAAATCTAACCACTTTCAAACATCACTGGTCATTATGAAGGGGAAAAAATGTGAAAACCTATAATAACCAATATGGCATCTGTATTATTGTCAATTTGAAGTTTAAAATGCAGAACATGGTTTCATGTCTTATGACTTTCAAATAGTAGAACCTGGTGTTACATGGTAAATACAACATGGCTGACAAATTTCAACCTCTAAATTTAGTAAGTACTCTTACACATTTTCTCAGTTAAGGTCACTACCAAGAGAAACTTAGTAAAAGGCTTACTAAACATTCTTTGTGTGCTCTATTCAATGGAATATGTTGGAATTAAAAATTGTTATCTCATATATATAGTATATTTTGTTCAAAAAAAATATAGATATATATATATACACATATAAATATAGATAACTAGACTCGTTTCGAAAAACCCTCGAATTTTTGATTTGCTAATCAAATCAATCTCGAGGAAAAAAAGGTTTTAAAAAAAGAAAGAGCTACAAACATGGACTTTCCCTGACGATCCGTTTAGGTGAAACCTAGGTAGGTTTGTCTGGCTCACTAGGTGTATATATATATATATATATATATATATAAGAATCACGTTGAAGGAAAATCTGATGAAATGGTAAATATGAGAGGCAATTTGGAGTATCTTTTTTTACTATGACATATTTCATTGATTATTTGGGTTGCATACATACATACTTAGCAGTATTTTTTTGTTGAGGGAGGACTATGTTTAATCGTACATAAAGGAAATTGGATTTTTTCATATTAATTTGAGATAATGTTTTACAAGGTTGGATGCAGTTATTTACACCCAACTTAGATATTCCCTGTAGTCCAAGTACTCTGAGTGTTTTTATCAAGACACCATTTCTAGGAAGGTTTTCAATCAGGACTTCAGACCCCCATCCTAGCATTATGTAAAAGTATAAAATGATTGGAACACCAACCATTCTGCTACTGTTTTCTCTCAATAAAGTATCATCAGGTAGTAAAACTTTTGGGTTTTACTCTTGATGATACCTTATTGATAGAAATCATGAGAGTAGAAAACTATGTCTTAAACAGCTCTATATCTTTGAAGCTGCTTTAATATTATTTTTCGTCAAATGTTGGATATTTTTTACAATGTATATATGTGCGTGTATATATATATATATATGATTACAACCTATGAAGATCTGACAACCTCATTCAGTTTTTTCCTTTTTACTATTAGGGCTTCCATTATTTTTAATCTTTTTTTACAAGTCGATGAGGTTATTATGTTTGTGCTTTCTAATAGTATGTTTCAAATGGAGTCTGGTAACAACTACATGCCTATCCAGATGCCTTACGTTACACTATCTGACCATAGCTCCATCAGAACCCATTTAAACACGCACATAAACCTACCAGACTCCATTCAAAACATACTAGTAGAAAACACAAGCATAATAAACTGTTCATCTGTCAAAAAGTGGGATCATAAGAAAAATTATTTCCCAAGATCAAAATCCAGATTGAATCTTCTTTTGTTTCATTCACATATATTTAGTTCCCATGAAAGGAAGTTTTTTTTTTTTTTTTTTTTATAATGCTAGATGATCAACAAAATATGTCATTTTAAAAACTTGTCTTAATTGCATTTTACACAAATATATAAATTTTAATTTGAAGGAACAACTTTTTCAAATTACAAATAATCCTTCTCAAACAGTAGGAGGGGATTCTGTCAGAAATTGTTTGAATTTCTTTGCAGAAGAAAAGCAAGAAATATTATCAAAACTTTCAAATTCATCAGAATATTGCTGAGTTTTGTATAACTAGTCAGTGTTGTGTCATAGGTGAAAAGTTTTGTGATATTGGCAAGGTGTTTTATATATATATATATATATATATATATATATAAGGTACGGGCTCTTAAGTTATAATTCAATAAAATAATAAATGCTCAATTTTTAGCAGATATATTAATGACATTTTCATCCAAAATAAATTCATTAATGACATTATAAATCTTTAAAAAATTTTAAATTATGTTTAAAGTTCACTTATAAACTTAATATCAATCCCATTTCTAGATATTCCCATTAACTACAACAGTAAAAATTTCATCACATCTCTGCATAAAAAGTATACTTGTTCTAACTGAATCTATGAATGCCCAGAAAAACATAAAACAGCTGTCATTGATTATATACTGTTATATTCCATGCTAATAGGAATATATACTTAAAAAACAAGGTGGATAAAATAAGTAAAGGTTTAGTGTAATAAACCAGTATAATAAGAATAAAGGTAACAGTTATGCACAAGGTTGTTGCAAGTTAATCCACTAGTGAGTGCTACTATTTGAAGGTCGGTAGTTCTCGCGTAAGCCTGTGTCGTACTCAACAGATCCCAACTAGTCTCTGTAGTCCATTGACTTACAGATACTTAAAGGTAGTTACTACCTATAGTGTTGTCCCTCATGGAGGTGACAGGTTATTCCATTACATCATATATGTAAACAACACTTTCACAGAGACTCACCTGCTACTTACTGGACCATCGTGTCATTAGACAATGCATTAATAAGCAGCATAAGGATCATAGTAACATTAGACAATTACTCACAAAAAATACTAGAATACTAGCAAAATCAAATGTTAAAAACAGACTTATAATCCATGAAACAATACCTATTCAACAAAAACAACCATCAATAAATAAAAACATTTATAACAGTTGTTTGTATCCTACGTTTTTTCTTCTTCAAAATAAACCATATTTTTGATTAAAGGAACTCATAATATAGTTGACATGATAGTCTATCTTCATCCATGCTAATGGCTTGTTCTTGAACCAATGAAAGAACCAGGATTTTAAAAACTTATTTTCAAGACAAGGCATATTGCTAGCTGATGCACTACAAAATTCCAAGCGAAATTTGTAAATTTATGTAATAAATTATATCAGAATAATTTTCTGTACAATAAAATAATGTAGACTACCATTTTTTTTAACAGTCAGCATTCCAGTCATTCCCAGAATAAAAACTTTTCTTCAATCTGAATTGATAAAAAAGGTCAAAGTGCATCTTCTGCTGTGGAAGGCTAAAAACACAACAGTTTGACTGCAAAGCATCATACACTTTCCTGTCAAAGTTCTTTTTAAGCACTCAAAGCATCCAGCAAACCTGGCCTAAATGTATACACTCTTTCAAAATTCATGTCATACTTTGCTGTATTCATTGCAGGACTTGTCAATCATAGGAAAATTGTGAAGGTTATTTTATTTTATGCAATCTGGGTGTGCTCCGAAATTTTTGCACATACAAATAAAATGTAATTTCTTATTTACAACATTTCAATCTATGAAAGGTTTAAATGGAACACTCTAACTTCAGATTTTAGAAGAAATCTGGCTACACAAATTATTATCATCTCATACACTCTGATAATTTTTTTTGACACTAAGATTCAATGTAAAAAAGGTGTACACAGAAAATAATGAATTTATAAATGGGTATTCAAGTAGAATGTTCCCTGGCAGCCATATTTTGTGTCAGATTTCTACAACTGATTTTATTATGAGACCATTATTTTATTTTATTTTTTCAGCCAGTACTTCGAAGGAATAACTGCAATTGTTGAAGACTGATCCTGGAAGTTGGAATTATAACTTTCATCCTGAAAATAGCCAGATTTGAAATATAATAATACTATTTGTGTCATTTATATTCAACATACACTTACTGACAAAATTGGGATGTTTTTTTTTTTACATGATGTTGCTGAACAAGACTATAAAATAATGGTTACAAATGAAATAAGTATGATGGAGCAATGAAAATATTTTTCAGCTAAGTAAAATACAGGTAGATGTAATTTGCTCAAAGACAGTCTGTCAGAGATACTAAGAAAATTCTTGAATAGTTTCCTTTTATCTAGGATTTCTACAGTTATATAATAGATGGCTGCTTCTTTGCAACTATGCCCACCTGTTAGGGTGGCTTGCTAATCCTTTTTGCAGACAGCCATTCAAGCACATTTGTCTTTCTTCATCATTGACACAGAACCTGCTGCTATATAAAACAGACCTTGGTTACAGTTTCTGTGAATAAATACATAATATGGTGAGATAAGCAGTTTTAACAAAGCCAGAATGCTTAAACGTTCAATCAAGTGTATCTAGAGCTTCTGAACATTAATCTATTCACCATGTGTGGGTCAACAAATGGTATGGTTTTCAGGCACTTACCAATATTGCAGCACCCTAGGATAATTCCATCAACTTAATGTCACAATTACCTCTTTGACAAATCAGCCATGCTATGATTCATACCCGAGTCTAACAGTCTATCCATTTGGCCCTGAATCCATATAATTATTGTTACTAATTATCCATAATCTCAAATCAGCAAATAATTTGGCATTTTACAGATTTGAACATCCTCTTTTCTTTTTATAAACATGTATTACAACTCAATGTTGTTCAAAAGTCTATAGTGTCTGTGAAGAAAGAGTTTAAAAATCTACACAAATTAAGATATGGCAAAACAAACTCAAATTATAATGGACTGATTATTAGAATATATTCTGTTCATCCTTTTCAGACAAAATAAAAACATCTTTTTATTAGAAATTGTTAGTAAGATACAATATCCTGCCTGAGTAGATACCTAGTTAAAATAAAATCTAATTAACTTGTAATTTATAGAGAAAGATAAAAATTAAACACCATTTAGAATGTATATCAAATTATTCCTCTGCTGGTTTTCAGCTTTTAAGCATGTATAACTATTAAGTTTCAAGAATTGTTATACTCTTTCAAAAAGAGTTGAGCATTTTCCTGTTAAACTGTTAAATATTCATGAACATTTTCATTCAACAAACCAGGTCCTGATAGTATACTGATTATTTAAGCACACGAAGGTGTTATCCTTAATTTGTTCATCTTTGCTTTTTTATCGATGCTCGATTTTGTTCACTGATACTAGGAGCATGACACAAAATATCATTTTAATAATACTTCAGAAGATCAATGAAAAAGAGTGTCAAGTCTGTAACAGGTGTTGAAGATCATGTTCATATTTACTTTGATTCCATTACCTACAGCTAGAAAGTCCAATTATTTTTTTAACTGAAAACACTTTGATAAAGTATATAAAATACTAATCGAAAACAATGTTAAACTTACTGCCTCTAATTTTAATAAGTCATTAGCATATCCAGCATTGTTCAGACATTCATATAACATGTTTGTGTATTTTGTTGTTGTAGACATAACATTACAGCCAATTCCTTCTTCAGCCATCAAGTATAAACAGTGAAAATTATGGATTGACAGAAACATATGAAAAACAAAAGTACAAAGAGATTTGTGTGTTCAGTATTTTATTTTTGAAGAGTGTTGTTCAGTTTATTTTAAATGAAAATGCAAATTTCTATTGTTGCCTGTACTTTGAATTCTTTCTGCTTATTCCAGACCTAAACTTCTAATGATATACCCACTGAGGGATGCTTTAGAAATTACAAGATTCTCTGAAAAGTAAAAGAATCAGATAACAGGTTAAAATAAAAAGTTTTTGGGTTGTCAAGCTTTTGGATCCTTATTCTCTTTTGATCAAAGATGTTTGCTCAGACTGAAAAAAAACATTGAAGTATCAAGATTGTGCAAATGTTGTATAAAAGTTTGTTCTATCATGCTGTAAATCACTAAAAATATCTGAGAAAAAAAACAAAAAACTTTGAAAACAAATCTCATATACAAAAAATGTGACAAAAAAAAAAAAAAAAAAAAGAGGTAACCATTGGCTCAACAGACAAAAAAACTGAAAACATTGAATTGCCAGACAAAAAAAAAAAAATGAAAACCCTGAATTGCCAGACAAAAAAAAACTGAAAACACTGAATTGCTAGACAAAACTAACAAAAATTGAAACGCCAAACAAAAAGATGAACACATCAGATTTATAGACATCAGAACCTTAACTAGTTTTAAAAATGCATATTAATTTCATATGACCAAATTTATCCAACCTAAACCACAAGGCAGTTCTGAGAGAATTTGTTGTCCTATCAGGATTCATTATTGGCTGCCACAAACTTAACAACACAATGTTGATAGCAGACAAAGAAAGAAAACTACAAAAGTTCCTACAGAAGGTACTGAAGGAAAGCAAGAAGAAAGGACTAAACATAAACTGCAAGAAGACAGAATGCAAGGTTGTTAGCAAAAGGATGAACTCAAAATACAAATCAGATATACCAAAATCAAACAAAGACAAAAATTTAAATATTTGGGAAGTGTTTTAACAGAAGGACAGAAAGTGCAACACTGAAATCCAAAGATGCATTGGGATAGCCAAAGATGCATTTCAAAAGCTAAACAGTGTATTAAGAAACAAAAAATTGTTAGAAACAAAGAAAAGAGTAATTGTTATGTGATATCTGCCCTCCTATATGGCAGTGAATGCTGGACAGTCTTGTCAAAGATGAAGAAGAGACTGAAAGCAAGAGAAATGTGGTTCTACAGATGGTTGCTGAGGATGCCATGGATCAAATATGTGAGCAGAGACAAAGGTTTAAAGAAAATGGAAACAAAAAGGAAACTTATATTTAACACCAGGAGGAGACAGTTGAAATTTCTGGGACATATAATGAGAAAGGAGTGTTTGGAAAATCTGATACTCACATGACAGATTGAGGGCAAGTGGGACAGAGGAAAACAATGCCTAACATACTAGATGAGCTTGACTAAATGGAGGGCAGGACAGGTTTTAGGAGAAATAACAAAAAAAGATAAATTTTATTAAGTGCTACAAAGGACAGGAAATTGTGGAGAGCCATGATCGCCTACATCCTGAGGGGACACAGCGCATGAAGGGGAACTATTTTAGGATACTGTTAATACCAGCATTTATGTTATGTTTGACTTGCATTTGTTATAATTACTCCAAATAATGTTTATTGACACAACTGTATTGTTTTTAAAACTTATTAAAAGTAAAAGAAAAAATTTCAAAGAAAGCTGTAACAAAAGAAATAGCAGTATATGATTAATCTGATTTTCCCTGAATGTCAGGAGATGTACTGTTGTAACAGCAGCATGAGAGATATTTGCATTAATTAATGTTACAAGAACAAAAGTATATTTAATTCATAACTAGAGAAAATCAGCCTGCATTACAGATAAATATCTAAAGTCACATTGAGTTTTATATAAGACAGAAATTAAAGAAAAATAGGGTTTACCAATAAAATTAATCCTCAACATCTGAAATGATCCAAATTAACTTCCCATCATTTTTGGTAATTCCAAGCTCATCTTCCTTTATCTTATTTGATAAATTTTCTCTCTTAATAAAGATGGCTATCTAATTAATATAATGAGACTTAATCTCATTAATTCTGTTTCTAATATCTTTAAATGAGAACTGAATAAAATGAGTGAATGATGATAATTATTATCTGGAAATATTGCAGAAAATAAGCGGAATACATAAATAACAACAAAATATAAGAAAGAAAAATTATTATTAATGATAATGATGATTATGATGTTGACAGAGTTTAAGAAGGAAAAGCTATTATTAACATTGGAAGACTTAAACAAATGACTTTGAGAGCACAATACTGATAGTATGTATGATTTCAAGAACACTATCCTGCATATGATACTAAATTACATCTGGCAGTCAGGCCTCTGATGGAGAGGTTTGGAAGAGTGGAACCACCTCTTAACTGCTGTTATTCCCAGTTCCACCCTGACCGTGGTAGTAGCACCTGTTAGGGTCCCAGCTACGGGTAAATAATTTAACCCCAGACGGGTGCCAAAACACCATGGAAGTATAAGCAGTTTTATAGCAAAAATAACAGCAATACATTTTCATAGTATAAAAATTATCAGTAATACATCTTTGTAAAAAAAAAAAAAAAAAAGTTTTTTTTTATGAGAAAAAAAAAAAATAACCAGCACTTTATTTTAAATTTTTATAGACGAAATTGCTAATGCTCCAAAGAAAATTAAATTTCAGCATTAAATGACCCATAAGGAGTTGCTAAACAAACTAACAAAACATTTCAAGAACAAAGAAAAAACAAAACAAACTGATGAGTAACTTTTTATATGAAATCCCCAGATGCAAAAACAGCCACCTCAGAAAGACATCAAAAGATGAAGTCAAACTCAATGATTCTGGGCAGAGGGAGAGAAAAGAATTCAGGGAAGGTAAAAATTATATGAAAAATATATGAAGAAAGCAGAAGGCAATGGCAACAGGGAAAAAATCCGATAGCTGAAGACCTAATCATATCATTCATAATACAACTGAAGCTGAAAGTAGAGAAACAGGGAAAAATAATATAAATAAATCAGGAAGACAGTAAAGGTATTTTATTGGAAAGTGGCAGATAGCAGCCTCTTCTTTATGTGCCGCATTGCCTCCAGACATAGGTAATCATGGCTCTCCACAATTTCCTGTCCTTTGTGGCTCATAATAAATTGTTTTCTTATTTCTCTTAACCCTAGTTCTGCATATCTGTTAACTCAAACATACTATGTTATGCATTTTTTTGCTCTGTCCCTCTTGCTTTCATATCTGTTCTGTGATTATCAGATTTTCTAAGACCTCTTTCCTCATTATGGGCACTAGAAATTGTGACTCTCTTCCTGATAAGTCTGTTTCCTTTTTGTTTCCATTTTCTCTAAAAGTTTGTCATTGCTTACATGTTCTAGGGTATCCTTAACATCCTTCTGTAGAACCACATTTGTGCTGCTTCAAGTCTCTTCATCTTTGAGGAGATTGGCTTTTATCAATGAATGCTGGACAAAGAACTCAGAAAACAGGAAGATAAAAAGAATGGAGAAAGTGACAGGAAAAGGAGGTAATAAGGAGAAATAGCAAATTACAGGAAAGGGAATAGTATTAGACAGGTAAAAAATTTAAAAAGGTCCAGAATAAGGCAATAAACAACTAAGACAGAAGTAGGTAATAAATGAAATAAATGACAAATATATTAGTCATATTATTTCTCACCTAGCATGATGTGATAAGCCCACAAAAGATTAAACGGGAAAAAAATTTCATGTTCCAGCAATGTTATCGCAATTGCAATCAGGATTACAACTGAGATTATTAATACCAGAATATTGAAAATTATTCAATACATTTTGGCTGATGACGAACTCCATTGGGCTTAGTTTTCTTTATCATTAACTGCACACATTATCTTTAATCATTCATTTACTCTGGAAGAAACATGAAATTGTCACAAAAGAATAGGATTTATTGAAAAAGAAAACCAAAAACTAATCTAGCTGATATTTCCAATCTTTTAATTATTTCATTAGTTTATTAAGAGAAAGAAAAATCCTCTATGAAATTCTGCTCTTTTAACTACACTTAATTAAAATCTTGCTATGAGTATGTTTCTGAGAATCAACTTGAGAAATATATATTACTCAGAATACTATATATATATATATATATATATATATATATATATATATATGAATGCATCTAAATTACATAATAAAATAACAATACATATACAAAAAAAATTCTAAATTATTTGAATAAACAGCAAGAGAGTTGCAGGTAGTTAACAGTGAAGAAAATATAATTGGTGATCCAAGTTTAAATGGTAAAGCAGTTGACGTTTACTCCTGAGGGTCTCAGCAAAGACCATCCTGCTTTGAAATTTGTAGACTTGCACTACCAAATCACAAAAACCACATCACTTGAGGACTTTCTATAATGGCAACAACTAAAATGGATAGCACGTATAACATGAAGAGAAAAGGAAATCAAAGATTCTATATATCATATAGATGGTTCAGATAGAAACTCCTTGTCGACACTGGGAAGAAAATTAACAGCTACAGGACTTGAGAAATCTCTTTTCTTGAAAAAAAAATGTTTTGAGAAAAAGATTTTAAAAATCTCAAAAGAAAACAGTACTGGCTGCTCATCCAGTAAATGCCAAAAATTTCCTTATAGGGAATGGCTAATATTACATTTAACTTTTCACAAATGTCATTCAGAAAATGCTTGTCTTTATCTCTTTTTCAACCAATTACAGATTTAATAGAAGGATAGACTGAGCTCTAGAGCCTTGGTCAGTAACCAGTTGAAAAGGAGGACAACACCATAGAGGAGAAATAGGAAATCACTCAACTATATATTTCTATGAATAATGATAGCAAAACAGTTTAGCAGATATTTGAGAAAATGCTGTGGAAAGTCATATATGCTAAAAAGAAATCACATCTAAAGGGATAAAGAAAGAAAGTAAATCTAAGAAAAACATAAGAAAAACAAGTATTACATATTTTGATAATATTTTAATATTTACACGTAACTTTCTCAAACCCAGTCTCATAGATAAAGATCCTTGTGACTTTATATTTTAAAAATATTTTACTTAAATGGCTTTGTTCAAAATTTCAGTTATTTATTCCCACCTACTCACATTTTTGAAAACTCTGAATTCCAAAACAACAACAACAGGAAACCACTCCATTATCTTTCCCAAGAATTCATGACAATTCACTGATAAAGAAAAAGTAATCTGGAGAAAGTTATGATTGCCTATGTCTGAAAGAAATAATATTTTAAAATTTCAATGTTGCTGATGCAAGCAAAATAACCAGATTTATTTCCTGACAGAGTTTGGCATGCTGCTGTTCTTCTCAAATTGGCATGTTTATTATTCATGAAGTTCTTGATTTTATTTTTTAATCATTCCACTTCAAACAAAGCAATAAAGCTACTAAGATGCAAGGTGGTACTAACTGTGAGAGAATATGGAAAAAAAATAAACTATTAAGGAGAAAGAACATTAAAAGAATAAGAATTAAGAAAACAGTAAGTAACAATTAACATTGTATTTAAATTGTTGAAGATCAAAGTTGAGTGAAAAATAAAATACTGAAAGAGAATTCCATAAATGAGACATGCAATAGAAGGAACTGTTAGCCTGGAACTTACAATTACATCTAACCATTTTTAACTGTAAAAAGATAACACCTTACCACCAATGTTGTACTGTGTTTAATTTCTTAATGTCTAGATACCATAGAGCAAAGTTCATTAGAAAAATTACTATGAGAAAAGGCACAGGGATTCTACTTTATAGTGGCGGGAAAGTAACGTCATGTCAGCAGAAAAACATTAGTCTGAGAAGATGCAATGAATCAATTTCATTGAGGTTAGCATCAGTTATGCTTATGGAACATATAAAAGGTTATCCCAGATGACTAAAAGAGAGGAGTTTTGTTTTGGAAATGTTAAAATTAACAGGCTATCCCTTGCCCCAGATAATAATAGAAAGCAAATCATTTTTTAGAGAAGCTGCCAATTTGATCTTATTGAATTGCTCAGACTTACTATTAAGACATGAGTAAATGGCTATATCATCAGCATAGATACAGAGATGAGAACTGATAACATCGGGAAAGTCTTTGATGAAAATTAGAAACAACATTGGTTCAAGGATAGAGTCATGGGGGATACCTGAATTAATGCAAAAAGTTCTAGAAGAGTGGGCATTCAAGACAATTTTCATTTCAAATTTCCATAAGAAAGACTGAAGCAGTTCAAAAATTCGTTCAGAAATACCATAACCTTTGAACAAGACAAATATGCCAAACACTGTCAAAGGTATTAGAGTTATCCAAAGAAACAGCCCAAGCATCACCATTCTTATCTAAAGCTTGAAAGACTTTTACAGCAATAACCATTAATATATCAGCAGCTGAGCAAGAGAAGTGAAATTTATTCAATTTTTTCAATCAATTTGTGAAATGAAAATCATCTTTAATGTCCACTCACCTAGAGCTTTTTGACAATAATATCAGTTTCCCACAAGGTCATATTCTTGGACCTTATATGTTCCTAATTTTTATCAATGATCTTCTTGATGTCATCAGTTCTCAACTTGTTATCTATGTTGATGATGCAACTATAAAATACACAACCCAAAAAAGACATGGTAAACAAAACAGATATAACACTCAGCAAATGTCATGGATGGTGAGTGTGTATATAGTATTTAATACTTGGAGAATTATCAATAATTTTTAATAAATTATACTAATAAATCGTAGTATCAACTTTTGATATGCTTTATGGTAAAGTTGATACTTTTGAATGAGACTATAAACAGGTATTTGGTTAAATAATTTTTGGATGGTAACTTATGTAAACATTATTGCATACAATCAATTAAGTTTCAGTTATCAATATTCCATCCCAAGTAGAAAGTAGGAGTTTAGATGTTGATTTTCAAGTCATGTACTCAACTTTGCAGATGGCAGATACGTGCTATACAATCTTTCTTCATTAATTTACCTCTTTTATTTAAAAGCTGTACTCTAAACAATGTATTGGGAATACTAAGTACATTCATTTATTAATATCAATTATTTTCTTTGATCATTTTAGACCGAGAACTTTCCGCCATGCTGTCAAAGAAATAGGGAATGATGGCCAATGATGTTGATGTTGAAGGTGGGTAGAATTAAGAAATATCCATTTTCTTGATTAGATGTCCTACCAAAGCTAGAGAGCAATGTGTACTCTGCTATTTGACTAATATCTGAGGGAAAGAAAAATGGTTTCATGCAAAGTAAACACAGTAGCCATGAGCAAAATGTGAACTCAGCCTGTAGATTCTCTCTCTCTCTCATATATGTGTGTGCGTGTGTCTGTATAAAACTGAATGAAAGTCCAATTAAAAGCTAAATATATTACACAATTTAGAAAATTTTTATTTGATTTTCCTGGTGAACTGGCATCCTAATCAGAATCAAATAAAATTATTTTTTTTAATGATCACATTTCATTGGTAATGTCAAACTCCAAATTTTCTGAGGTATTTACTATATATATATATATATATATATATATATATATATATATATAAATTTCAAATATGGATATCTATTAAGAATAACATTTAAGTAATAAAAATCTGTCAGATTAATAAATAAAAAATCCATTCCCTTTTATTTATATATATATATATATATACACACACAAACAAAGAAAAGAGACAATGACCAACTAAAACATATGGGTCTAGTAAGAAATAATACTGATTTGAAGAATGAAGATGTAATTAAGCACATCAGTGAAAGAAGAACAGAAAAAACTAGTCAATGGTGTTTGAGTTCATTCAAAATAGATTGAGAAGTCTGTGTGTGCATGTGCATGCATATATATATATATAAGTTAATTTACATAATCTTGCTCATATCCTGTCATCACTTGAATAAGTATGTAAATATTCATTCATGTGGCAGAAAGGTGAAAATCGCAAAAATTAAATTGTCACCTGTACTGATAATCATGTATTGATTAAAAATCAAAAAACTCTGAACATAATATTTTTCTTAGTTCTCATACTACACCTCTGCAGACTACAATTAGGATTATTGTCCTAAGAATTGGCCAGAGACAGAGATGTCCAAAATGTAATAAGATTTCTCAAAGTCTGATGAGAAAAAAAAAAGCATTAACAACATATTTTTTACATAAATGTAAAAATAAGCACCATTAAAATGCATATTTCTCCTTCTCTGCACCCTAACCCTTCAGGATGTAGGCAATCACGGCTCTCCACCATTTCCTGTTCTTTGTAGCTTTTAGTAAATTTTGTCTTTTTGTTTTGTCTCCTAAAAATTTTCTTTCATCCATTTACTCAAGCTTCTTAAGAATGTTGCTTATGTGTTGTTTTTTCTCTGTCACTCTTGCCTTTGACTTTAAATTTTTAATATAATGATTATTTTAATCTCTTTATTTTAGCTATTTGTTTTAAATCCTACTTTAGATGCTGTACTCTTCTCCCCCCCCGCCAACAAACCCTTTATTTTTTTCAAAATGATATACTGACCTCACTGCTTACCTTTAACACTGCATATTATGTTAGCCTCTTTTAATTCCTCCTCATCTTTAGGAAACATGCTAAAAATGCCTTCCCAAAAACAAGCAAAATATTAAAAGATATGAAAATGTCCTTAGAAACAAATAAAAGAGTGCCAAACAGCCATATAATATTTAATCTCCTATATTACAGTGAATAAGAAATTCAATGTTTATGGAAATGTGGTTCTGCCACTGAACACTGAGAGTACCATGTGCAGAGGAGGTTTTAAGACAAACAAGAATAACCTGGAAACTCATAAAAAAAGGAAAGAGTACTCCTTGCTTTGATAATAAAAAAATTATCCTGTTTCTTAATACTTTACTTAGCTTTTGGAAAACCTCTGTCAGATTCCAGTGTCATATTTCCTGTCTTCTGTTTCCTTCCTAAAAAATTTAATATCTGAGAAGCGTTTTTAACACAATTCTCTACACATTCTAATTTGGATTAAACCTAGCTACATCAATTTTTTCACTGATATGCACTCTATATAAGGCCTAAGAGCCACTCAAGTTAAAGGGTTACTGAAAAACATTGTGTGTGTGTTAAGAGTAAAACCTAAAAAGTGCTGTTTATGAGGATATGTAGGCAAGATAACAGTTAACTCTAACCTTGAAGAAGTTAAAATTGTAGTGGTTTGGAAAGCATCTTCTTGGGAGTCTGGTCTACAAAGAAGTGTTTCATGAGAAGAAACTGTGTGAGTGGAGCTTCCTTCTTTTTCATCAAATGAGTATCTTTGAAATCCATTTAATTCAGATAATAATTTTTTTGTTTTTACTGAATATAACTGAGCATTATTGTGTACAAATGTAACGTTTTTAAAGTCTGTTGATTTTGTAAAACATGACTCCACATGTGCCTTCAAAAATTCTAGATACATCTGAATTACCACTTTGAATCTATCTGAAATTTGTTATGAGCCCACCACTTAGCCATCCACAATCCCATTTGCAAATGTCACATAACCTCTTCCTAAATAATGACTCAATGGGGGCAGTTATTGTCAGTAGCCATCCAGCTTTGGCTTAATTTATCTCACTCATTGAAAGTAATTGAGATTTATCAGTAAAAATGAAGTATTTAATTTTACTCATGTATGTTATTTAACCATTTAGTATTTAACCTGTCTAAATCCATTGTTCAACTTAATGTAATCTGCATCCTGTATACACTGAAATAATATATGCTGACATCAATGAAAATAATGCAGGAAGCCAAACAAATAGTGAGACACTGACCACTAACAGTGGGACAAACTTTTAGAACTGATATTTATGAGTCATGTTTTAGCATGTTGAATGCTAAAATATTAAAGGAGGACAAGTAAATGGTCTCACATATTTACCAAACCTTTTAGAATCCAACAAACTGCTTTTTGACATGACACTTCCTCACTGCTACTGTACCTACATATTTCACTGTTTGATCAAGACAGACATTTTTATAACTTCTCTCTTGATACAAAAAAAAAAAAAGAAAAAACAGTGCTGAGAGACCCCTTTCTACCTTCCATCAGCATAGCTGATGTTCACCTTCTTGGGCTAACATTCTTCAATGACAAAGTGGAATGACTATATTGAATCTATTGCTAGATTTTCTGCTAAGAAAATTATTCACTGTCTTGTTCAACTTTTTCTCTCCTGCATCTATCTTACATATCTGTCTACCATTCATGCATGCCTCAAATATTGCTGTTCCAGTACTCCTACTTTATATTCAGATATTCTTAATAAATTTCCAAAGAAGAATTAGTAATATTCATCCTCACCTGGCATCTCAGCTTCAGTCACAACTCACCACCATAAATTTTCTTCCCTGTACCTTTTTTATAAATACTTTCATGGTAATTGTTCTCATTAGCTCTTTGCCTATAGTACTTAGACTTAATGAAGCTAAGCATCGTACAGATTAGCAACAATGTCTCATCAATTAGCAGTTGAATTGGCTAGATGGAACCCCCATATAAATTCTATGCTAACAGTTTCTTTTCTCATACTTCTCTCTTGTGGAACTCTTCTGTCTTCTTGGTTTCCAGGAAAGTTTAATCTTCAAAAATTTAAATCTTTATCTACTGTCTTCCTGATTACTCTTAATAACATTTGTTTTCTAATTCTTTCATGACCAGTAACCACCCTGTGTCTTTGTGGTTTTACTACTTTAATTGGGGTAAATTTGATTCAAAAGAATAAGAAAGTAAGATCAGCATTTTAAAGTCTCCAACTCTCAGACATGTAATAGAATTGTATAGAAGTTTTTTACTATCTTCTTCATAGTTTTAATGGTATCTGCTGATCATTTTTGCCATTTCTTGCATTATCTTACCAGTTTTAAGATATAGAGTTATTAAAAATTTCTCTTTATCTATCATTGTAGCTTTATGAATCATTGTAAAGCTCCAGATTCTCAATATGGCTGTTAATCTGAAATTTCCAAAATTCAGGATATTTCAAATAAATGGCTGCTGTTTGATTACAGAATCAACAGGTTTTCATCCAAACTGCACAAATAAACTCATTGTCATCTTTCACTAAATAAACCTTTAGAGTGGAATGAGACTTTATTTCATATATCGATAACACATGATGTGATTAATAATAGAAGTGTCTTACATTTCATTTCCTTGATATGAAACTTGTAATAAATGGCCCAAAAGTCTTAATATTCAAACATTTTCTAATTTTGCTGCAAAATATCTTATGGCATCTTTTGTCCAACTTCATAGTTCCATCCTCTCACTACCTTTATCTTTCTGGGCAAAGAACTGCTTTAAATATTTTTGCTTTCTTTTTAATTTTTCTCCAAATAATTTTCAGTAACTCAGTAACTTTTGTGAATGTTTGTTACTTTCAAAATCATCTAATGCTGATTATTCTCAAGGTTTGGGCAATGGTAGTCCAATTTAAACTTGTGAAGAATGGAGACAATCATAGGTAAGTTGTTATTCATATTCAGTTTCTCTAAGTTCATAAAGTATCAATTACTACAATATATGATGCTACAACATTAAGACTTACTTTGGCTGTTATCAATGGTTAACTTAACCATGGAGCTTTAATCAGCAAAAGATTTCCAGCAAAAAATTCGTCAAAACACTTGACACATTTGATCATTCACAGTACCAGCACCATAAAATTCACACTTTTCTGTTTATTTCTTTAAAAAAGGCCGGTTGGCTTAAATGTTTCTTATTTTTCTTCCCAGTCAGAATGAAACAAAAATACACCCTTCTTAACAAATTTATATCAACAGTGCAGGCTAATGTAACAGCTGTTAAAATAGAATTTAAAAACTCTTTTTGAATGGAGTTAAAACTGAATTGTCCTAATGCAATTTCATTATACAGGGTGCCATGGATAAATTGTTGAAATTACGCAAAAATATAAATAACACTGATATCTCATTTAAACAGATATATTTAACAAAATTACGCAAATATATCTTGAAATAGTAATAAGAAAAATTTATTCAATAAAATCACAATTGGCTTCTGCCGTAATCCTCACCCTCAGTTTATCTTTGAGTGCTACAAAGAATTTTGTTGGTCTTTGACTCAACTGCACCCCACACATAATAATCAAGAGGCTTGCAGTTTGGGGAGTTAAGTGGTCAGATGTAAGGTGGTCACAGAAATTGTCTGACATCTATGACTGTGTATTCTTGCTTGTGTGGCATGGTGCAGAGTCCTGTTGCCAGATATAGGGTCTTTCAGCAGCAGCCACACTTTTGACCCAGGGCAGAACTACCTCTTCAAGGCTCTTGATGTAGGCACCTGTTTTGGGTCTGAAGCCCTGTGGGAGGATAAATGATAGCTTAACGTCACCTTGTGATCGCTTCAAACTAAATTTATTACTACTTCTACTCGCCACTGGAAAATCTTGTATGTGTTGTTCTTGTACATCATTCTTGTATTATCATTCATTACCAAACTTTATGTGATTATACTATTCAGTAACCTTCCTTAGGTTACAACAGATGCATAATGAGTGAAGAAAACTTGACACTCACAGGATATACCTAAGGCAAGTAGGACAGAAGGAAATGGTGAGTAAACTTCTGAACGAATTTGTGTGAATGAATGGCAGAACTGGGAGTAAAAAGACAAAGGTTGTTTAGTGCTATGAAGGATAGTTGTAAAAAACTATGACTGTCCACATACTGAATATACATGATACAAACAAGAAGTAGCAGAGAATTTGGACTTTGAAGACTGGTTTTATATTGTTACATCTTGCATGCATTTACATTTTTAAACACTAAATCTACAAAACAGAAAGACATACCAACCGACAAAGTAGTAGTTTTTGACAAGACTAAAAATTGCATCTTCTACCAGAGGAGCTTGTTCTGTCATGTAAAAATATTTACATTTAGCATTTGTACAAAGAAGCACTGCAGATAAAGGGTAACTGAATGAGGTGTGTGATATGAACATGAGTTAAAATTATGAGGATATGGGGAGGAATAATAGAAAAGATTCAACTTATAAACTTCAGGGAAGCATTCACACAGGAGTCTGTTATAAAAAAATAGTGAGGAGATTATTCATATAAAGCAGTGAGTTTGCTAATGACTTGGCAAATCTTTCTCCTTCAGGCTGCTACTAAACAACTTTTCCAAGATTAAAAATCACTCTCAGCCAAAGTTCTTAAGAAAAACAATAGGGATTTTATCCCAACAAATAACCTTTGTAGTGTTTTTGATGATTCAGGAATCTTCCCAAGGCAAGAGCAGGGAAGTCATTTAGGGTGTAAACCTTGGTTATCTAATGTGGAATTTGAGGTGAAGTTCATTATAAACAAGTTAGTCGTATCCCACAAGGATCAGATAACCTCTGAGCCATTTATAAAAGTAGGCATAGACAATTTGCTTCTTCATAGTACTTTGTGAATTATTAGGACTAATAATTTTTCCTTCAAATTATTTCCTTTTTATTTTATATATATTGTTGTGTCGGAAACCTACCAACCCTCTTGAAGATGAACTTGTCTGTGAACAAAGACTTTAAATAGTGGCATGTCAGGGGACAGAGAAGTTCTTAGCTGAGCTAGTTATTGACTACTCAGGCGATTTCTGTACCTTTTTACCAACCTATTAAACCCTTTTTATTGTTACGTGTTACGTGTACTAACCCCAAATCAAAATCATAATATATATATATATATATATATATATATATATATATATATCTTAAAATGCAATACACAAAGTGTATAGTTTTTAATCTGTAATAATTAAGTTTGCTATCATTACTGCAAGGGAGATAACTGCTTCCTTGTACTGGTGGTGGTATTAGTATTTTTAAGAAAATGGCAAATGAGTAGATATTTACAAAGCTGGGAGGGGAAAAGACTAATTGCATGAAAGAGCCAAGTGCAATAATAATAAACAGAAAAAATATATTTATATACTCACATGGGAAATATTCTAATATTAGTAAGGACTTAACAAGATATGCCATTATTTTTAACATGATGGGTAAACTTATATATATATATATATAAGCCTAAACTGACTTTTTGCAAGACTATCCAAAACAATATACTATCTTGTGTTATCAATAGTTTTTAATTGTTTTTCCCAGCAGATGCCTTCACAAGATCAAAATTCTTAATGAAATAATGAGTTTTCTGAACATTTGTTGATTACTTTCAAATTTTATTCAATAGTTTGTGTCAGATGATATTGACAAAATTATCATTCTTTGGTCAAGTCTAAGATATTTTCCATATATTTAGTCATGTGAATTTTCTAGTCACCTGACAAATTTATCTTTTGTGTAAAAAAAAAAAATACATGCACAAATGTCAGTACCATTGTTTTCTATCAAGTGAAGTAAAATTTCTAGGCAAAAATATTGTGTCGCCACTTATCTGAGAATAGACTATTCAATACGAATATGTACAAAGAGACAATAAATATTCATTATATCTATAAGATTGAAAATATTTTTCAATTATAGCATAACAAAATGAAAAAATTAATGAAAAGTAAAATGTAAATAATCCATGAAGTTGAACACCTCCACCTTCAACCAGAACTGACAGAGAATAAAGATGTTTGGTTGATATAAACCAATCATTATTCTTCTAAAGTATCTTCTGATAGTTCAAGATTTGAGCCAACTTGAAGAATGCCTATTTTTCTTCACTGAACATCACCAAATAAGAATGTGAAATGAAGCTTGTAATACCAAGTTGGAATGAAAAGAAACCTAGTATATCCAACTACTGATGAATTTCAATCTATCCCCCCCACTCCCATGAACGGGAAATGATTTCTACACTACTGTTATTCAATGAATGAAGAACTAATGAAATTGTCAAGTTTCAGTTGTTCTTATTCCATGGACATTTTCATCCCTTGAATCCAAGTAGAAAACTTGAGGAGGTATGGTAGTGTAATGAATAGCAGCTTGGATTGAGAAATCAGAGAACTGCGTTTGAATTCCACTTTTGTTTGTTACATTCACTCATGTGCATAAATCTATCTCTTCTCTCTCCAGCTATGAATAAAGGAGAAGTACGATGCTGAATTGAAAACCTCAGATTATGAGTTAAATCTGCAATTGACTAAGGATGGGGAGTATGCCTACTGATGTAATGGAATAACCTGTCACGCCCATGAATGACTACACTATAGGTAGTAAGTATCTGTAAGTCAATGGACTACAGAGACTAGCAGGGATCTGTTGAGTACAACTCAGATTTACGCAAGAAATACCAACCTTCCAATAGTAGCACTCACCACCGGATTGACTTGGGATGACCTTGTGTGTAACTGTTACCTTTATTCTTATTGTACTGTTTTTTTAGAATAAACCATTACTTATTTTATCCACCTTGTTTTTCAAGTATATATTCCTATTAGAACAGAATATAACAGCTACACTCCTGGAGACCTGGTCCAACTGCAGTGAGAATGCTCTGGATTTTGATCTGGTGCACTTTTGGCATTTCAGGATGGGTAGAGAACACTTTATTTAATCTATAGTGGTAGGCTATTCTCATTCTGCTGTCTAGATATATTGTGTTTCTTTTATTGGTTCTGCTCAGTATTTGCTAATCCTATTTTGTCTGAGTCTGTACTATCCAGTCCAGAGACTGAACTTACAATCCCTACCATCACTAAATTCATGAACTGATACTTTTCCTTCTTTCAGCTAATGTCCAGTATAACTCTAGTAAATGATTCAATTTGAAAGTCTCTGAATGCTGCTGGAGTAGACTGAGAGTTCAACAGCTTAAGGTTGTGATAGTAACAACTAAAATGGGGACATTAGTCTGACTGTAAATCGTTGAAATAAAAGTAATTCTTTATCCCAAAAATTCAAACAAATGTTTTACATGCAAATTAGAATTGATTTTTATGGATTTATCTATTCATCAGAAACAATCTTATTTGATACGAACAACTATCTGGTATAAACTTCATAGATTTAGTAAATTCCATTACCCAGAATTCCCTTTATAAAAAGCATATTGACTTCAAGAAGTTGTCACCTATTTTAATTTGGGAAAACATAGTTGCTTGGCATGAAGTTGTATAGATATGCTGGTGTCTTGTGGTTTACTATGATCTGTTTTAAAGTTTCCTATTTAAGGTTCTAGGTGATAACAATCCAACAGCCTAGTAGATTAGAGAATTAGTGACATAGTAATTTTGAGTTCAATCCTTGGGCAAAGTTGTGCTAAATTAGACACAGTAGAAGTGGGGCAAGCAATAACCAAAGAAGAAAAAATGAGCTATCAGCTGAACATGTACAATCAAACCCTACTAAAAAATGAAGGGTTCAGTTTGAAGTCGTCTGAGGGTGATCAGATCAGCAAACACTTGATGAAGAGTAGAGTGTACCACAACTAAAATATGACAATAACAAGTATGGAGACAATAGTCTGAGAGTAAATAATCTAAAAAGAAAAATCAAGAGCTTTTGTATTGTCTTTTTTACTGCTACATCAACCAATAGAAGTCCCAAGGGCCATACAAGGTAAAGACTTGCTGAGGGGAAGGGGAAAGTAAGAAATGCCTATTATGAGGATGTACAGGATAAATATTGGTTGACCCTGGACTTGAAGAGACCAAAATTGTAATTATATGTGAATCATCCTCTCAGAATTTCTTCCCACAATATAATAATTCTGGAGAAGAAGGTGTCTGAGTTGAACTTGCTCCTTATCAAAGTAGTAGGTATAAAATATTCTTTTTATACAAATTCAAAGTGATTTTAGATTTTCTTTTTGCTCACTTTTCCCCAAAGCCTAACATTCTGATATAAGTTAATCCTCTTCAAATGAAAATTCTTAAACATGTTGATGATTGCAAATAACTAGACTCTTGTATTTCATCTTCTGAAAAGAATTTTGATAACCAGAAACTTATGGCTTGGTCGGCCTCAAATGACATATACTTGATTTGAGTCTCTGAGCTGAAATTTGAGCCTAAAGTACAAATATTTAGGGCCACAGTTGGGTCAGGACTTATCTATAGTTCCAAAACATGGAAAATGTCAGCCAAATTTGGGGAAAAATTTGATGGCATCTACACAAGAATTCTATGGGAAACTGAAAATCATTGCTGTAGATAACATCCTAGCAGAGAAATTATATATGGTAAATAATTTGCTGTCTCCCCTCTAGAGAGAGTGAAGAGAGTAAAAAGAGTAAGATTTTCTTGTGTGACTGTTTGACTTGCTTCATACACTTTTACATGTGAGCTATTTCAATTTTCATATTTTAAATATTACTAAAAACGTATATGCTTAAACTAATCAAGGTTCTCTCATAAGCTTGCAGCATTTTTTTCACAAGATTCAAAAGAGTTCCACTTAGTTTCTTAAAAGCTGTTGGCTTTGCTCAGATCAAAACAAATCAACAGAAACTACAACTTCTATTTTATTACTAGCAAAAGTAATAAAATGTGATGCCTTTTAAGAAAAAGTTTTCTTGTGAGAAGCTTAAATAACTTTTCAAGATTTTTCCTGATTTTGGTGGAATTATAAAATTATTCTTAGTTTTTTTGAAGATGTCACTTGTCTCAACACATCTCAGTGATTTGTGCATTCTTTGCAAAACACCTTCTAGTTTTTCAATATGTAATGAGATAATGCAACTTTTGTTCAGTTGCTGCTGTCATCTTTGATGTTAACACGAGAAAATTACAAGCTTTATTCAGAAACAAATGTGCATATGCACAGAAAATAAATTATGCAAAAATAAAAACCATGAATCAATTGCTAAGTCTGTTGCTAGGAAAGTCGGTTCAATATCTTGTGCTATATAATTGTTCTCACTAGAATCTATCTTGCATACTTATAAGTTTATCATTCATCCATGTATCAGATGTTTCAGATACATCTGGTATGGTGCTTCTGTCACATATCTAGAGATACTTGATAAAATCCAAAAAAGATTCAGTAATGTTATCAGTCCTAATCTGGCATCTTAGCTTCAGTCACTTTTCCATTACTGTATGCTAGCTTTCCTTTTAAATAAATATTTTGACACTATTTGTTTTGATGAACTTTCCATGTTGAACCTTAACTTTACATATTTAAGTACAGTACTAGATAGGCAGCTAGGGCTTGTAATTTCACTGCTGAATATAATGAATATCACCAATCTGTCTGTTATATGTATATATGTGTGTATATATATATATATATATATATATATATATATATATGTGTGTGTGTGTATGTGTGTGTGTATATATATATATGTATGAGTGTGTATATATATATATATATGTGTGTGTGTGTGTGTATATATACATTTATTTGTGTGTATATAAATCTATATATATATATATATATATATATATATATATATGCTTGTGTGTGCTTATATATATATATGTGAGTGTGTTTGTGTGCTTTAATATATATATATATATATATATGCTTGTGTGTGTTTATATATATAAATTCTATGCTAATAGTTTCTTCCTTTACACTTCTCACTTATGGAGCTCACTTTCGGCATTCTGCTTTCCAGTCAACTGTGATCTTCCAAAATTTAAATGAAATGTTAAATGCCATCTTCTTTAGCCTTACAACCTTTTATTTTATGGTCATCCATGTTTATTTCAGTCTCAGTAACTTCTTGCATCCTTGTGGCTTTTATTGCCTTGTTTGGTTAAAAATAATTAAAGAAAAAAATCTTACTTTCAGTTGTGAGTCAAATTCTGAACAACTTTCATCATTGACAAAATATTTTTCTATTTTTATTTTGTACAATATAGGTTCCTTTCTCAGAAAATGCAAAAATAAATATATTTACATATAAGCATTTTTAAAATGTCTAACCTGTATATAAAAATATCATTATCTTGGCATAATTCTCAGACAAGGATTCTTTCAGCACTTCTTGAACTCAAGTGATCTTTAACATGTTTGTTTAGTTGATTTATCCAACTTTTGAACACTTAGGAAGTGAGATCTTTTATGATAAAATCATGTTTAACACCTGAAAATAATATGAATAAATCTCCACTTTAATATTCTACAACCATAACATCTTTATTTTTAAATTATACTTTTTAATTTTTAATATTTAAATTGTTTTCTTACATCAATTTATCTTTTTTTTATCCTCCAGTTTTTCTGCAAGACAGCAGCCATCTTTTTTTTTTTATACCAAACTCAGAATCAAATGAATACATTTTTGCTCATTTATTATCCATTTCTTTTCACTTATAAAATTATTAAAGAGTAATTTTAAGTTGAAGTGACTGCCAAACAAATGAAATAACTAGTCTTGAGGGAAATTATTTAGTTTGATCACCATAAGGAGACAAGGCACCAAATGGAGAAATGGTCATGGGTTTACCTATATATTTGTAGCAGATGTTACATCTTTTTGCCAGATACACATGCATTGAAAACCCTGTAAGCAACCCCTTTTCAACTTTTGTGAGTCAAATTATCACTGGGATCATGTGTGGTGTGAATCCCAAGATGCAAGCCCTCTTTCACACTATGCCAAGGTTGACGTAGGAAATGAAAATTAGAACTGTAGAAGAGACACACATGTCAGACAATACACCCCACTCACTCTTTAACTCACCAACAATTATTTCTTTGTTTTTTTGACTCTCTTAAGAACATTCTTTGAATTTACACTTTCTTCACTAAATTTTCTCTACACAAAAATAAGTTTCCAAGAGAATAAAAATTTCTATCTCATTCTCTTTTGTTTGTCTATTTTCTCAACCAATTCAACACTTGTAATTTTCCTTCATTAATGTACAGAACACCTTCTAAACTAACAAACACAATATAATGAACATGGTTTTGACATCTTAATGTTTGCTTTATATAGTTTGCTATTGTTAATCCTTTTTGGCAGATCCATTCTTTATTTCACATCTTGTGTATTTCATCAAACAAAAGAAAAGATTTTTTATTCCAAGAACAAAAATCACAACAAGAAAAAGAATACAATTTTTCTTGTTTGTTTTTTGTGAAGAAAACAGATTCATTAAATCGTAAATAGAAATGATATTGAAAATACATGCATTCCAAATAGACAAATGAGAACAATTATTATTTTGAGAAAATTTTCACCATGACATTCTTATTCGAACAAACAGTTTTATTATATATTCAGGAAATTTCCTTCTCCACTGTGAGCATTAAAAAATTCCAGCCACTCCTTTTATTCCAAACACCTTACCTATTTGAATCTCAAGTAGCTAAATATTTTTACAAATTGAAACAAATCATGACATTCAGAATGAGCAAGTTATTTTTTTGAAAATACTGAATAATAGTTCAGATAATTTAAACTGTATTTCAGTATTTTTGACTTGATACAAAGAAGCTTTATTTAGCCAAATATCTTCATCTCCCTTATTTATTATTTTCTAAATTATTTTCCTATAACTTTTTAGATGGTGTATCTTTATGTAAACTTTTTTTTAATGCTTAATGAAATCCAAACCAAAACGCATGAGAATCAATGCATAGAATATATATATATATATATATATATATATATATATATATATAAGGATTAACACATATACTATATTCTTCAGTTTGGCACAGGTGCAGTTTGTATCAGGTGACTTAAAAGTTGCCTTATGTTTTTTTTCATCTGTTTAAAAAAGAACATCATTGATTGTTATAAAAATAGCAAGACAATTCAAAAAATTATACAGTAATGGAAATAATGAGGTCTGAAAATTTTAAGTGGCAAATTATATATAAATATATATATTGTTTTTTTTTATTTATGGCCAAAGTTTATGGAGGGAGAAGTTTCAGAACCTATTTAATAAGATATTAAAGAAAGGATTCTGATCATTATGTAGTGAAAATCCAAATTCTTAGCCTATAGTTACAACTGAATTTTATATGAATTCAGTCGCAATTTACAAACATATTTAACATACAAACATTTCATCATTGACAGACAGGTTCATATATGCAGGTGGAAAGAAAAATGAAAGGGAGTAGGACTACTACTAGACTAAGACATGGAGGAATTTGACCTAGGATACAATCAACTTTGTGATAGAATTGTTGTAGTTCAATGAATAGAGAAGCCTTTTAACAAATATTGTAGTTCAATATTCACCAATAGCACAAAGTACTGAAGCAGAAACAGAAAAGTTTTACTGAATACTGGACGTGAAGGTTTAATGCAAATTGCAAGAAATTACCACTGTCATGGTAGACCTGAATGACAAAACAGGGAATGATCAAGATAGTGAAATAGAAAATTTGGAATAGGAAGCAATAATAAATATGGAGAAAAGGGATCCAATGTTGCATAACAAATGATCATGAAGCCAACACCTGGTTTTAAGAAAACCCAAGATGTTTATGGACATGGAGAAGTCTAGGAGGAGAACCAAATCAGCTATATAATCATCAATAATAGATTCAGGAATGCAGTTCCATGCTGTAAATCATACCAATTAGGGGACCAACCACCTTCCATGATATATAACCTAAGAGATAAACTCCAGGAGTTGAGAGCCAAAGCAGCATCCAAATTTCAATATGACCAACTCTGGAATAACTTGAATTTGAAAGAGATATTATGAACAGCAATCAAAGCAGATACAAGGAACTAAATGAGAAGGGAAATTCAAATTAAAATGCATTAGATGCTTTACTATCATCAGCAAGCAAGATAATCCTAAGGAAAAAAGAAATTGATGACGGATGACATTCTCAACATGATGAAAAGATGACAGGTTAAAATGCCAAGGTATGGTACAGAATATAAGATATTACATTATATTATATATTATATATATTTATATCATATTATATTAGATTAATGTTATACAAAGAAATTATAAACAAATGCAAGCAGGCAAAAGAATGGCTCAACAAAAAGTTTGCAGAAAGTAGAAAAATTAGCATTAGAGATAAGGCAGATATGCATAAAATAATAAAAGAAATAACAGGACAAAAAACATGCCCATCGACAAGATGCATAAAATCAAAGGAGGGAATGCTGATACCAGATAAAAAAAAATACCTCAAAGATGGAACAAATACATTTGAAAACTCCTTCATGACAAAGGATGAAAATCCCCAACATAAAATATGAAATGGTCAGAGATATTAAAGTCTGAATTGAGATCAGCACTAGCCAAATTAAACAGTTACAAAGCAGGAGGGCCAAACAGAATTTTAATGGAGATTCTAGCAGCCTTAGATGATTTCAGTATTAGCAAAATTATAGACATAAAAAATATATAACAATGGTGATATAAGAAAAACCTAACTTGATTCATTTTTATAACACTGACTAAAAAACCTGATGCAAACAAATAAAACTTATCTAAATTCTGATTAATCAAACTGGAAATAAGAAAAGAATTGTGCAGTTTCATTAAAGACACTGGAACAAGGAATGTAATTTTTATGCACAGAATTCCAACAGTCAGAGCAATACAAATGCAAAACGCTCTATACCAATGTTTTATAGATTATGTCAAAGCATTTGATAAAGATGTGTTTGAACTTCTAGGCATTGGGAAATATATTTAAATCCTCCTGAACTTATACTGTGAGAAAAACACTTCCATATGGATAGAAAATGAATTCAATAAATAAACAAAAAAACAAGGTAGTGTAAGACAAATTTTTTTCTTTCTGCATTTATGCAATCTAGATAATGGTTTAACATTGTTAATCCTTGACCTGAGTACCAGTTATAGTTGCATTCATTATATTCACTTATGCACAATACCCTTTGGAAATGTGTGAACTTACATCTTCTCCCCCAAGCTTTGAGTTAATTAGTAAGTCTATTATCACTAAACCATTGTTATCTCCAAAGTATTTCTTAGAAGCTAAAAATATTGATTAATGATTTTAGAAATCAAATAGATCATCTGGCAGAAAATGGACAAAGAACATTATGAAAGGGTAAAAATTACTTAGAGCAACAAAAGTTGGAAATTGTAGAGAGCCATAGTCACCCACACCCTCAAGGAATATGGTGTGTAAAGGAAGAAAATTCTTCTAAGTCTTTGAAGTTCAAGAAAGAAATGACCTGCCTCAAAGGACAAACAACTAACTATTAATCTCACTGAGTTTATGAGATAAAAAATATTGTCCTATGTGTAGAATAAAATAAAATTACTTTGTGGGATGCTTTTAATTGCTAACAAGTTTAAATTACCTGTAACTGTGGAATCTTTCCACAAAATAATGATGAGAATAAATAGTACTTATCAAATCTGTTATTTTATATATAAAGCCATGTAATAGTGTGGTTGTAATATTAGCATTCCAACCATGAGATATAAGTTCAAATCTCATCCTTGTTAATTTATCAAGTAGTTGGCTTCTTGGAAATATCAATCTGGATAAACAAACACATCAGGAGTAAGTGCCTTAAAACCCTGAGATGCAAAAGGTGGCCTTAAACATTCCCAAGACATGGGAGGCTGGCCTGGATACTCCTGAGACATGGGAGCTTGACCTGAACATGCTCGAGACACAGGAGCCTGACTGGAACATTCCCAAGCCATGGAAGCCTGATCTGGACATTCCTGAGACACAGAGGCCTCAATGTGGACATTCTTGAAACATGGGATAACCCAAGTCTAGTGTATGTAATTGTATAGAGGAAGCTGTCCAGAAGCCATAGATTGTTGTACACAATATCACAATTTATCATGACTGAAGTTTTCAGTGTACTGGCCTTGTTCAAATTGGTAATCAAATTCTGTACTCACTTCCAGAAACAGTGACAAAGGTCCACACAGCTTGTTATAGTATAAACCTCAGTTTGGTTTTGTGGGTGTTGAAGAAACACAAATATTCATGAGTGGGCATCTGCAAGAGGGATTAGCTATTCATTCTAACCCGAATACTTTGATATGAGCAATCAGATATGAATATTCTAGAAATATAATTCAGAACTGATAGACTTTTGAATAGATGAAAAATTTCTTCATTTGACATTGATGAAAACAAAACATCGAAAAAAAGATAATTGTTAAAAATTAACCAAGTTGTCTTTATGGTGAACAAGACAGTTCTTTATAAATTGATTTCTTGCTCTAGAGACTTATAATTAATCCACTGACAAATAAGCCATGAAATGATGAATGTAATGGAACCGATGTCTTGAGAAGTTTCATACTAAGCAACCATTCACATGCAATTATCAGTCAAAACAATTCGGCCCTTGTCATTCAACATTTGAGTTTCCCAAATCACTATTCAAGACAGAGTGCTTGAGTAGCCCTGTTCAGTGAACCTGTCTCCGGTGCATGATGGGAGCTCATATTACACACCACTAGTCGGCACAAGAGCAGAGGTTAACAAAGTCTATCACTGAAAATGGCATATCCTAATTAACAGGTTCCTAGATCTGGACTGGGGATCAGCCTTATTGCTGGTAAATCAAACTTTTATAGAACACTGAATATAAAGTGAACTTTATCAAATAACAACCCTGAAAGTTTTCTCAGTATAGTGTTGTTGGTTACCAGCCAAAATCTGACATACAATTATATTTGTTGATATCAAATTCTATATTGAAAACAAAGAGTATCAATGCATACCTAGAAATTCATTCAAAGAAGAACAGGTCAATTTTTGGTCATTTATTTGAAATTTTAGATGTAACTAAATGTCCTGGCTGTCAGAATAGAATTAAAATAGATAAGAGTAGGTTTATTTCTATGATAACCTTATTTATTTGAATTGCTGTTTTGGAAATTTTTCAAGGGTATCTATTATATCTCAGGAATATCCAAGGTTTCCTCATGTCTCAGGAATGTCCTAGGCCACAACCTCCCCTATCTCAGAAATGTCCAAGGCCGCTTACTGCATCTCAGAAATGTCTAAGACCACTTTCTATTTTCCAGGTTAGTCCATGATCTGAGTTTGTGCTTTATGCTCTCAGAAGGTTGGAGCAGCAAAAAAAAGAAAAAATCCCCTCAGTGTTAGTGTTCATTTTCTCTCTCATCTATCTTGAGATGGCATCTCAACTTCAGTAACATTTCCACCACCATAATGTGGTCCCACTTTGTCTTTTCTATAAATATTTTCATGGCAGTTCTAATGAGCTGTTCTCCTTGGTACCACAACTGCTACATTGGCTACTAGGTCCCATCATTCTACTGTTGAAATAACTAAAGGTAATTTCTATTCTAATATCATAGTTTCTTTTCTTGCACTTCTTGCTTGTGAAACTCTTCTGGTTTCTTACTTCTCTACTACCTACAATCTTAAAAAATTTAAATGCAAAATCAATTGCAATCTTTGGTCTTCCTGGATTCTGTTCTTTTATTGTCCTTTCCCCTCAGTAAAATATTCTCATTTTCTCCCTCAACTCCTTGCATCTTAATGGCATTATCACTTTGCTTAGGATGAAATTATATATATGATAGATAGACAAATATGCATCAATTCTGATATAAAAAAGAGATATGAACAGAGCAAAGCAAATAGATGGATAGATTCACATATATCAATGTAAAGATGATATACTTGAGCTGAAATTGAAATATGCCCATATATATACATATTTTACACCCAAACATGACACATTTATATATACACAGAATAATTGTTTGCCATCAGTTAATACAAGTCTTCGATATTTCCTGAACTTATTCAACTTTCTTATGCAGAAAATCAGTTGACTCAGTTCATAGCACCTTTGTTGGTTCACTTGCAATCTGCACAGAACAGAAATGTTTCAACCAATAACCACGGCAAAAATTCAATTAGATGTTCCTAACACCGAGTTTGGACATTATAGCAGACTTTTACAAATTGAATTTGTAATAAAAATCCTTAAAAAAAAGCAGTGAAATAAACTAATTTATTTCTTTAATAATAAACTTAGATTAATTTTTTAAATAACAAAATCACATCAGTGAAATAGTTAAAAAGAAGCCTTTTTAAAAATTTAGCTTTGTTCCTGGTTTTGTCGTTAAAATTATATTGATTAGTTTACTACCTTATTTTCATACTTGGTCCTTTTTTTAAAAAAAAAAGGATCAAGTATTATTCTGGTAATTACAGATTAATTTCTCATGTAAAGCAAATGCATTACTAACTGCTTTACAAGTTATTAATTGCGTGTTGATAAGTTATTGCTTTTAAATGCTACAATATTGTGCGTACGTGTCCAGCTAATTGCATTAACGCTTTTCTTTTTAATATATCAATCAGACAAATCACCTAGCAAGAGTGCTACTGAAGACATATTGACACAGTATTACCAAACTTACATTACCTGCTGTTGACATGTGTATATGCTCTTTCAAGTCACTACAAAATGCTGGTCATGAGTATTTGTGCTATAAACTAACTAGCATTTAGTGCTATTTCCAAATTAGCATAGACATAGAGTCACATAAAATATGACCTGTTTTGTTTTTTGTGTCTTGTTGGTGTCTAACATGGTCTTGTTATACTCTGTTTCAAACTAAATTTATTTCTGATTCATTCTACATAAAAAACTCTTGGCTGGATGTGAACACTAAAACTAACAATAAAAAGTCACAATGTGAACAAAACTAACAATAAAAAAGTCACTCTCTATGCAGGGTCTGCAAACATCACATCTGGTTCACAAAACAAATGCCCTCCAAAACAATATACAATATAGAATGTTGTCGATAAAGTAAATGGTGTAACAAAAAAAATGCTGTGTCACAACCTCATATGCTTTATGAACATCACTCATGGCACAGATGAGTGGGCAAGCTGTCAATATCACCACCAGTAACCTCAGTCAACTGACCCTCATCAAACTCATGCCCTACTGACTCCCACATCCTCAAGGTCACTTCCCTTGTGCACAAAGAGACATTCCTCCTTGATCGTCTATATTGGCAATACTAAAAATTCTTGTCTTCTTTCATCCCTGTCTCACTGGCAGTACTTTCTTTGTACTCTTTTGTGCAACCATACATGTCTGTCACAGTCTCAATGGCAGAGTAACCTAAAAATGGTGACATTCAGACTTATTTATTTCCAGTAAATGATAATTTCCTATTTTTCTTATAATGAGCACTAGAGCCAGGCTCTTATATCAATGCAGTAGTGAAATTGTTAATAATTATGATTATTGTAGATTGTGTCACAACTTTTCTGTACTCGATCAGGCGAAGCATAGTTTTATTGACTCAGGGTCTGACTCAAGAACCTGCATTTTAGTTTGCAAACTTCCACTGATAAAAACATTATTTTCAAAGATGTGACGAGCACCAAAGTGAGAAATAAATCAGTTTGACACAAACACATTTTTAAGCCTTCCCACTTTAATTTAAAACATGGTCTATAATTATATATCAAACACAAGTGCAGTAAGAGAAACTTTGTTTTCATTAAATCAAATTGTTAAAACTTATTAAAGTAGAATCTTAATTCCAGCCATCCCTCTGTAAACAAGAGTTGCTGTAAGGTTTTAGTAGAATTAACCATGGATGTTTAGGTATATATAACATTTTGTCTCTGGTGTTATTGATTTTAGTTATTTTGCATACTTCTTATCCTTGATTGAGTTCTGCTGATAGGTAAATGATAAACCAGTTATGATAAACTGTTTTTTTTTTTGTTATTTATTTGCTTTTTAATACTTTCACTTTATGGCTATGTCAAATTTTATTTTAATCTTTCCTGTTGTTTTAATATGTCTGTTTTATTCATAATTATTAAATTATGTTGATCTTTTAAAGTTATTTAAGAAAAATGGTGACCAGGAAAAAACTGACTATTTTTTTTTTATTATTATTTTTAATTTTCATTACCAGTACTGATACTCCTTGTTTCTTCAGGATTTGATACTGAACTTACCTGACAACTCTGTGACCTGATGAATCACCTTTCAAAAGGCAATTATCTTTACTGCCTTCTGTCTATGATTTACAAATGGTAAACAATTTTATTTTTTTTGCAATCAGATTTTTTTATCATAAACAACTAATAAATAATTGTGTATTTGGACAGCAACACCTCTTTAATACCTTTCATTAAAAAAAAAAATAGACTAGGTACTTTTGTTAATTTTTTTGGCAATCTTTAAAATTTGTCCCTGCAAAGCCAGTGTGTCAAAAGGACAGTTTTTCCCTTGACACTGCTATCATTTTAACTACTTTCACTCCTCAGCAATATTTACTGTTTTAAAAAGTGATGATTAAAATTGTAATAAAATCTAAATATATAATTAACGTGAATTTATACGTTTTTTAGAACACTGAAAATATATTATTCTTGTGAATAAGCAATCTAATAAATAAATAGTGTATACTATTTTTGTTGAAAATTCTCAAGAACAAAAAATGTATTAATTCACTTTCATCATGTTTATATCTTATTAAAATTATAATTCTGACTTTTTAAAACAAACATTGCTGAAGAGTGAAAGTAGTTAAAATAGTAATGTTGTAAATGGAAAAGAAAACATTTTTTTCGGGCATGAACATAAATGATAGCTATTTTTTTTACTGAATTTTTCTTGTGCACAAATAAGATTTCTTCCTTGGTTCTTAGTATGTGCAGAAATTGTCCAAATTATTCTTCATTCCAAGTACTTTTGGCTAATCTATTAGTCATTTTCAAAAATTTTCATTGTGCTATTGTAAATGATGTGTCACTGCTATTATAAATATTAAGTTTGAGAAGTAGGCATATTTTATAATAATGGATATTATGCTATAATTAATACTTAACAGTTATCTCACTTGAAAAAACACTTTTTTCCTTAAATCAGATGAGATACAGATCCCACAATGTTTTCCTTCAGTTGCAAATCCCTTAAGTTTATTATGAAATATTAAAAAAAAAAATCAATTTTTCAGGAAACAATGCACTACTTCAGGAGTTCAGTGGTTACATACCAACCTGTAATTTACATATGTTTATAACATCAGCAGAAAAAAACATATAAGTATGAGTTCAAATCAAATGTAGGTTTCATCAAGAGAAGAACACTTTATTGAAAATTAGATGGAGTAACAAGGTATTGAATAAATTTTAAACACTGGATCAGTGATATTAAAATTTGGGCAACTTGCTTTAAAATAATGACAACATGACACAAAATTCAAAAAGTTCAAGAAACAGAAAATGGAAGAATCCAGCCAGTGACAAATGAAATGAAATAAAGTTTCAAATGCTTCAAGCATTTATGAATGAACTACAAAAGGCAAATGAATAGACAGCAAAAGTGTAAAAGAGATTCTAAAAATATTATTGCAAGCATTAAATGCAAAGTTTATTCCAGAAACAGACATTGCCACAAGCATTAAGATTTTAGCATAATTCTCTCTTTGAAAAGGCAAATGAACAACAAGTGTGTGAACAAAGATTATACAAATCTTCAAACCTGAATAAAAAACATAACTATGCTAGAAAGCATTCATGTCCAAACAAATTTACTTAAAATAACTGTCAACTGAAAAAAAGTTTAAGATATATTTCTGCAATTCAAATAAAAAATCTATGACGAACTCCTGCAGGAAAATAATCTCTGTTCAGGGCAAAAAATACCACAATAAAAAATATTTAAGGATATGTTTAATTCAAGTAATTTTATGAGAATTGGAGCAATTCCAGTTCCATGAGCTCATTCTCATGGCTTACTTCAATCAAGATAACAATATTGGTCAATTAAACTGTGGAAAAGTTATTTCACAGTTTGCAGTGAATCAGAATAAAATTTCTCTCAATATATATAAAAAAAACCCAAGAAACTTTGTTTTATAATTTTTAACATTATAAAAGGTTCTTGAATAAACTCCTTCCCAAGATACTTGATGAAAACAGGTAATCCATTCAAGAAAATGCTAAGCTTTGTTATAATTATGGCAAGTTCATTACATGCAGAGATAGTGAACCTAATTTTGCCAGGAACCTAAATTAATCAGTTGGCTAATTCTTTAGTTACTGTCTCCTCAATTTGAACTTTTAAAATTTAATTTAGAAGTAAAAGAAAGGCATCATCAATAATGAAAACCAAGATGAATGAAGGTCTTTTAAATTCATTTCATTATCTGTCTATATTTCTGAGATGAGGCATTTTAACTATTTACATTGTTCAGACTGTTATCCAAATCTTTGACATTTTCACCATGTTTCAGCTATTATATACTCTGGCCTTCTTCAGGAGATATATGTTGGAATTTTGAACCATGGGGTAGCTTGTTCACATGCCATGTCTTTTTTGGATATCTCAGTATCAGTTAATTCCCTTTAGTAATTCAACCCTCCAAATTTTTGTTCCCTCTGCTGTGACCAGGTCATGAACTCCTCAACTCTTTGGGTCAAGTCACTTTTTGGATTACTCAACTAATACTTTTATCCATGTATATCATATTAATGTTTTTGTCATTTCTCACTCTGAATATAAAAGATTGGCTTCATGAAAATTAGAAATAGTTAAGACAAAAAACAACCAAAACATTTCTTTGTTTTTCATGAACTCAATTAGGTAAAATGATAACCTACAATGAGTTACTGAATTAAAAATATCCAAAGTAGGAAGCTTTAATTAAAGATCCATCAGTTTACTTACTTTCCCATGCTTACTAACTTGAGAGGATGTCTAATAACTAGGTGATAAATATGACTATTTTTACTTAAATATTAGCATCAATTTTCTTCTGAAACAATCCTGTATGAAGTATAAACAAAGTTACAGGGAACACAGTAAGTGGATATAGTTTGTAAAAATGTCAAAAGAAAAAAAAAAAAAGCTCACTCACTAGCACCAAATTATTAAACCGAGAAGAATAGTCACTATATAAAACAGTGGTATTATACATTGGGATAGGAAAGTAGCTTATGAATCCTTTTAGGTACTGACAAAAAATATCAAGGGATGAATATGTTCACAGAATGAGGGAGGAATAGGCAAACAGATTTTACAAGCAAATAAACAAATGTGTGAAGTATCTTTTTATAATTAGTATTTCTCTTCATGAAAAAATCTGTTAAACCAACTTGGAATATTGTATCATCTTTGGATACTTCTTCATTTACAGAAACCTTGATTTGGCCATGAGAGAGAGAGAGATGATTTAGGCTTACTCACTGGTTACATGTTTATGCTTTGTTTGTTAATCAGTATTGTTGTGTATGATACACCTAATTTACATAAGCGGACTACCGACCATATAAATATGGGTTGGTACCGGAAGACGGGGAAGATAGTAGAGATTAAGAAATTGAATCCAGAGACTCTGCCCGACTGCGATTTAGTCAACCCATTATGCAGGAACAGTCTTCCCAAGAATATACCAAACTAACTGTAAATATTGTGTACCTATTCTTTGTTTCAATACATTTTGTTAACGTACATTTTGTGTTGTATTATTCCATGCTTATTTAAGCTTCAACAAGTATCTTTATTTGCAAAAAGATATACAGCCATTTAAGAATCTGACTCAAATGATCACTTCACTGAAGCACCTATTAAAGGAGAAAGCAGTGTTGAGATTTTTTTGTATTCAATATCTCAACAAAAAAATTGGTTTTACTTACATTTTTAAATCATTCTTATTGTTACTTATGGTCTTGATCCTAAACACTCAGTTGTGTTACTAAGAAATTATAATAATATACTTATCAACCATGTTGAAATTATGCAGATGAAAATTAGTTTTCTAAAGTAAAAAAACCTTATATATGCTGAGTATCCTTTACCTGAAATGCTTGATACTGAAAGTGCTTTGGTTTTCAGATTTTGGAATACAAGATATTTAATTTGTATATAGCATCTATGAAATGGTACAACTTGGGAATGGAACCCAAGCATAAACATGATATATGTTTACATTTCATAACACACCTTATACATATACCCTGAAGGTAATTTTATATAAATAACATATACCTTGAAAGTAGTTTTATATAAAATTTAATAAATTTTACATTCATACAGATACAGGTAATAAAGCTAATCTATTAATGCTCACATGAATTTTTAAGTGTGGAAATTAAGATTTCACATAAAAATAATGTTTTTGTACTTTATGTACAGGTGCAAAAAATTTGATAACTACTTACAAACAATATATAAATGCAGATGACTTTTTGAATGATATCTTTAGGGAAACACCTGGTAAGTAATCTACAAATGAGGGTGTTGCTGTGATGATCACTAACAAAAAAACTGGCACCAACGTAGGCAATGTAGCTGGGCTGGGGAAACCCATCGAAAGCAGATGAGGGTCACTTACAACAGTTGTACATCACCTAGAACTTTCCCAGTGCTTTCTGAAATTTATATATCATGTCAGTACCTGAAAAACTTTGGGTTTTGGAGGTTTTTAGATTTTGGAATGATACTCAAACTGCATATGAAACATAAAAGAAAGTAAAAGAGTGTACCACTCCAAAATGCATGTATTTTTGCTGTTTGTATTTAATTCACACAAGTCATATGAGAATAAAATACAAATTTTTATTGCCTATTTATAAATCTGTTCAAAAATGATTTTTATGTTGCTAAAGAATTCAAGAAATATTTTGTGTTCTTTATAGTAACTAAGAATTATCTAAATAAAACAATCCTCTCTCTCTCTCTCTCTATATATATATATATATATATATATATATATATATATATATAAACAGGGTGCAGCAAAATCTTTTATTAAATATTATTGAACAAAATTAGTTTAAGAAAATTTGTAAGTATTGTCACATCAAAACATGATTTGTTATGATTAAAAGTATTTAACGTGTTCAAAATGCTCCTCTTAATGTTTGATTTTACACTGAATCATATCAGCAACACTTCTACAAACCATTTGACACATTTGTACTTTCAGAAAATTTATCTGAAATTGTTTGTTTTAATTCAGAATCGTTTCTAGTTTGAGCCTCAAAACAAAAACTTTCTGTAAACACCAGAAGAAAAAAAAATGATGGTGTTAGATCTAGTGATTATGATGGCCACTCATTTGTTCCACTTCAGCTGAAATAAAATTAAAAAAAATCAAGGTGTTACTTTTGGTCTACCTTGTGTGTTATATATATATATATATATATATATATATATATATATATATATATCTCAGAGAGAGAGAGAGAGAGAGTTGTGATCAAATATAGATCAAAATCCAACAGAATGATGAGATAAAAATCAAAATGGGAAATGTTTATCAATCTATCATTTCTGATATTAATAAAAGTGAAACATTAGATTGATAAACATTTCCTACTTGTTCTTTATCTCCTGAGAAACTGTGTCCATTTTAATATTATTTTGTTTAAACTTTCCAGACCAAATTTATTTGTAAATTTTACCTGGTTTCTGCTAAATCAAGTTTGAATTCAATTTTTGAGCAATCTATCCAAGTCAATATCTTCTGATATAATTATAGTCAAAACATCTTTATTCATGAATATCCGGTTTGGGCCATTTCCATGGAAACCAGATTTAATAAAATGTCCAGGTCCATGTTTTTTTTTCTGTCTGGAAAAGGTTAAGTTGTGTTGAGTTAAACACAGGAAATGCTTAATAACTTGTCATATAACACACTGATCAAAGTTTTGAATAGTTCCGCCTATACTGGGGGATACCTTAAAATGCATATCTCCTTTTTTCTATGTATTTATTCCCATGAAAACAGCAATGCATACAGGAAGCATGTAGCATCACTGAATAAACCAAATTTTCAGCTACAAAACTCATATATTACTATTTTCATTGGAAACCAAATACAATAAAATTGGGAAAAATATGAGATATAATTTCATTCTGTGTCAGTAGTACATACTTGCTAACAGTATTTTTGATGTCAGATTTACAAAATGTAAATTCATCTATTTCCTGTATTTTAAAAATTCATCAGAATTTGTTTGTAGTGTACTAGATATCTGCATGGAAAGTGGAATTGGTGATCTGAGTGCGAATTATGGCTTAGCTAGTTTTGTTCATTTGCACATATTGACTTTGGGAAGGCGTGGATCCACCATTTCACCCATACCGCCCCACTATTGGTTAAATAGTAGAGTAGACCGATTTCCAGCCTTGGTTAGCAACCAGGCTAAGAGAATAGGTAATCTGAGTTCAAAACTGTGAAAAAAGCAAGAGGAAAACATCCCATTAACTTTCCCAAAAAGTCATAGCAATTCCCAAATAATAAAGAAAATGAATCTGTGCAGAGTCATCATTGTCTACAGTCTGAAGTGATATGACATTAAAAAATAAGCATAAATGAAAAAAAATTTCAAAAACATTTTTCAAAACTTTTTGAACATAATCAGTCTATCAACATTTGATTGTCTATTTATAAAAAATAAAATCCCAAAATAAAATCACTAATTTCAGAAAATGCAGCCACTACCTGGTAGCCATCATATTGTTTAAGGTTAATTAATATCACATACTCATGTGGTCAACTGATATGAACAGAAACAAGTGTAAAAGAAAAAGCAAAAGGGACATTATCAGTTTTGAGTTGTCAGTCTTTCAGTGAAGGGTTAAATATGTTGAGTTGTGGCAATGTACTTCATCTAATCCATTTCCCAATATTTGTTGTGTCCCCCATCTAACCCACTTCCTAATATTTGATAAAGTGACCAAAGATCACAATTTTTTTGAATTTCATCTTGGTTGGGCTAAAAACTTTTCTAGACCCATTTACATCTCCAAGAAATAAAAAAGAAGCTTTTTGCTAAATCACACAGTTGCCTACATTCAAATTAATACTGTATGAGAGGGTAACATGTTCTAGCTGCCGAGTCAATTCATCAAATTTTCACACTATTCAATTTTTATGCAAATTTTATCCAGCTACCTTGAATATATTTAAAATTAAAATAACTAGAATTTTGACAATCCCAACAATAATATTAATAAAATGCAAAACCTTAAGAGTTACATTATTTTACATTTATAAATGTGAAAATTTGATTTATATGCATGTCATTATTCAATTATACATATGGAAAAGTATTTATATATATATATATATATATATATGATTATTCATTTATTAATGTTATTAAATATCTATATATATATATATATATCCAGGTAGGATGAGAATAGATTGAGTACAATTCCAATGTTCGTAGCATTTAATTCAAAAGAGGGCTCAATACAAAGTAGGGCAATATTATTTATTTTAAATTATTACATCAAAAACATAACAAAATCACTACAGAATTGCAGTCATGTTTCATTGCGTATCAAATGCATCTCATCAGATGATTGTGAATTACTGGTGAGCACTCATGTGAAGGTTCATTTACTATGGTGAAAGATATACCCATACCCAGAAGAAGATCTTGGTTGATGTTGTCCCTACAGCATGCTGGCAGAAGAAGAAAGAGAAGAAAGGAATTGTCCCATTTTTACAGCTGTTTGAGAGTGCCACCTAACCAGGTCTTGGCAAAACTAAGTGGGAATAACCCACAGATATCTCAAGTTCATAGAGTACAACAAATGAAATTATATCATTGTATCATCAAAGATTAGGGTATTTTTCCAACTGTTAAAAATGTAAATTTCAGTCACTTATTTTATATTTGCGAAACACTATAAATATAATCAAGACAAAAAATGAATCACAAGTCTATGAGAAAGGTTTTAAATCAATCTTGCACATTTTATATTTGTCTCAGGTTGGTGTTAAAGTTATCTAAGTATTCTAACTTCAGCTTTATGGGACTGACAGAAAGAAATTATCACTATTTGTTATAAAAGGTATAGCAGTGCTAAGTAACACTTAATAAGCTGTTATTCACAGAGGAACTCACTTAACAAATGAATCTAATTAGAACATTAATCAACTGTTATGTTGGACTTGATTTCATCTTTCTCACTTCTATCTTCATAAACAATGTGTGGAAAAAAATTTCTTTTCTCTAATGATTATGCCTAAAATTAGCAGGCAGGTCTGATTCATCTAGACAAGTTCAGATGAGTTAAGACTAACTCAGTTTTGACGCCATCTGAAAATGGTGTCTTCAGATTAGATGTTTAATAATTATGTATGGAATTGATAAAACCATTTTCAAAATATTTATCTTTGATATACTTTACAGTCACTGATGAAGTGTAAGTTTTGCAAGAATTTCTGACCATAAGTATTATTGTGGTACTTACTGCTTAGTTTAACTTCATTAAAGGTTATCAGGAATGGTGTCCAAATGCCGATAATATAGATGTAATAAAAAAATCATATTACACAGGATTAAACATAATAGTACTGTTTAATATTCCCTGAAGTTTAACATATACAACATGCACCTCAGGAAGATGTATTTTTATATATATATATATATATATATATAATATATATATATATATATATATATATATATTGAAGAGTAAGCGTTCTCAAAGCAAATTTGTGGCTTTCACAACACAAAGAAAGAGAATCACTTGTAACACGTCAGGAAAATAACTCACGAACGCCGTAGCCAAAACTGCCCGAATTCCTTTTTTCCTCCCGAGTCGACAACACCAACTGCTTTTATCGGCAGAACCTATTTTTTCCATTCGTCGACAGCCGGGATAGGATGCTCCGTAATTTGCATATTAATACACTCTTATAGCGACTCCTGCGACGAACTTGTTTCTTTTCGCTTGGGTTGACGAGGTAAGTCGCTATAAGAGTTTTGCTGACTACTTTCTTTTGGCAATCCTCCCCGGCAGATCGCACACAAAACACGAACTTTTTCCGGGGTACGTGATTATCTCGTTCACTACACTCCCCCGTCACATAAGTGACACTCATGGGCGGGCCTCTTTATTCTTAAGCTTCTCCGGAGCAGGGCAACTGTGGGAGGAGATTGTGTGTTATGTTCTGAGGTTTTCTTCTGATATGACAACCTCATGCGCAGAGTCTTCATCATCTGAAGAATGTTCTGAAGATTCTTCTTCTGAGGATTCTTCTGGTCTGACAAAGAGAGTCTTCACCATCTGAAGGGGTGCTATCCTTTGATGGTAATTATTTGTTCACTTTCTGAGCACTCACTGCTAGTGTCACTTGTTGAAGTATCTGTACCTACATAGTGATGCAAGTCCTTTATGTATCTTGGTATGCCATCAACCAGCACAGAACGCGAGTTACTTAGTCCAGTGACATGCCCCACCCGGTACAGGGTTGTACACCGGCTATGTGGAGATTTCACCCACACGCGATTGCCCAAGTCATACGGCGCTCGTTCGTTTATCTGTTCAGTTGAATGCATCACATCAATGCCTCGTAGCCAGATTTTGTACTGATAAATCATGTTGGCTGGCGCAGTTGAGGGCGATACATTATTGTCTCTCGGAGTAACATTGTACCAATACACCGCCTCCATTATGGAACACTGCTTCCTAGCAGCGATTCTTTTGATGCTCCAATGACATCACTCGATTATGCCATTTCCTGATGGGACATACGCACAGCGAAATCTGAGGTATACTCCCCACGAATCCAAAAAATCTTTGAATAGTCCACTGCAGAATGCAGTGTCATTGTCAGTGAGGAGTTCCATCGGAGGTCCATGTTCAAAGAACAATGACCCCAAGTGATCAATGATGCTTGTGGAATACTGTCGACGCAGACGTCGCCAAATAGTGAACTGGGTTGGGCCACAGTCAATTAGGGTTAAATAGTGATGTCCGTTATAATAGGTGATGTCCATTCCAACATGGTGCCACACTTTGCTCACACTCACTTGTCTTTTTTGCCATTGCACAGGTGCTGGGTCGATGGACTGACACTCCTTGCATTCTCTGACCACTGCCCTGACAGCAGCTTTGGATACGGAGGGATAAATCTGCCTTACGAAATATAGGGTCCATTTTACACCAGGATGTCTGCTTTGGCAATGCACAGATTTTAGTAAATCTGAGTTACAGTTACTCGCTGATGTTACACAGACATGTCCTACCGGCTCTACCTCTTTCTTAATAGCGTCAAGCCATTTTTGGGGTACCCTTGTTAAAGTATCGGCCTTGTTCTGATGTGATCTGACCAGCTGTATATCTACGGATAAGTGGTATTCACTTACCAACTTTCCCAGTGTTTCTAGCCGCCTTCGAATGAGCATCTTGCTTGCAGCCTTTGTACGTATCCTGGCCTTCCCCGTAAGAGTGTCTGCTATCCACTTATACACGCATGCGGAATCCGTGAATAAATGCAACACCTTTGCATTTCATTGAAGGACCGTGGTTACCCCCTGATAACGGCGTCTAATTCCGACAGGTTGATATGTTGTGTATCCTTCTCGGGACACAACCAACACGCATCTTCCATGACAGTTTCACCTACTTCAAGAGACACTCCTGTTGCAAGGGAGCTCGCGTCGACCCAGACGTTAAATTCACATCTGTCAATGCACCATTTACCACGTACGGGGTGGTCTTGACGCACCCTAGTAATGACTTCCGCTATCATGTGTCTAAGGGGAGCATTATTTGTTGTGTCATCCCAGCCAGAAGTGACAGCAGTCACCCTATGTTTGATAAATGCAGTTGCAATGTGGATCCACCGCCCACGGGAAAATGTCCCACCAGCTTTCCACATAACGAAAAAACACGCTGCGTCGGGTCATGTGTCTGGGAATGTCCGGAGCTCGCTTCCACATTTCCAGTAAAGCATGTTGTGCTCCCCCAGACCTGCAAGCCGAGCACACGCGCACCATCCTCCAGTCGTTCTGGGTTCTTAAATTCGAGCCCAAAGTCAGCAAGATGCTTTCTCACCTGTGCAGCGGGCACTAAGGTTTCATTGATGTAGATGTCGTCAATGTAAGCTGACGTCACTTGATGAATTGTCTCATTCTTGGATAGTGCAGCATCCTCGATGACTTTCATGATGGCCGGCGCCACACTGAGTCCGAATCCTATTCGGGTTAAGCAGTATCTCCTCTCATTAAGGATCACCATCTGAAATGGCCACAGTGACCGGTGCACGCATACCTGCAAGTAGGCCTTCTGAAGGTCAATCACAGAGACATTAGATCCCTTCGTTTGCCATTCTCTCAATTTTTGTGCACACACATCAGCATGAGCTGTGTATGTGTCTACATGTTCGTTCAGTTCTCTATAATCTAGTACAGGGCGCACCTTTCCCTTGTTCTTTTGTACCATGGCCATCAACAGGATGAGGCCTCTTGGAGGACCAAGCTCTTTCTTGGGATATGGAGTCATCCATCCATTATCCAGCCACACCTGCAATTTGCGCTGGTATTCTTCCTTGACGCGTTCGGGCACCGAATATTCTGACACTCGGTTCTGGAGCTTTTCTGGTGGGTTATTTTCCGACCATTTCCAAAATGCTGTCCATGTCTTCGTCCTTTGGTCGAACTCTGCGCTAAAGTCGGGTTTGTTGATCTTCAAAGTAGCACAGATGGGCGGATCAGAAAACTTGACTTCGCCCGCCTCTGTAATGCGTACACTGCCCAGCCTCTTAATAATGTCCATCCCAAGGAGCAGATCAAAACCTAATAATGCGCTGTCCACAACTAACACACTGACTGTGATGGGCTCACTGTTGTTGATACTGAGTTTGATGTTTCCAACTCCCTGGCTTCTAAGAGCCTTTCCATCGGCCGTTAGTACGTCCATCTTTTGTCTGCTCCAGTGTCGATAAATTGAACCGTTCGTGAGTGACCGAGAGCAGCCCGAATCTAATATTAATCACAGGGAGCACCTCTTTCATGCTCGGTGCGGAGAAGAGACCGACGCTGACGTTGCATCCCCCCATTCCATTTCCCGGACACTTAGAGGCAATATGACCTACTTTATGACATTGGAAGCATTGTAGATTGAGACATGCCTTTCACGCCGACCCGCTGCGCATTTCTTCACGTTGATAGCGGCAGTCTCTGGCAAAATGATTTGGCCCAGAGCACCAATAGCAGGTGACAACGCCATGGTGACGAATGGCTGGGGTCGGACCTTCTTTGACTTCAATTGGTTGAACGACCGTGGCCACTGGTTCATCAGCCTCTTTTTCGTCGATCATGACAGCACGGGCTCTGGTCAACAATTGATTGAGTGTCAGGTCTTCCATTCTGGATGATGCGCGGAGTATCTGCTTAACATGACTAGGCAATCCAGACACGAAGGCACTTGTCATCCATTCTTCAGGAAGCGGTGCGATTGGAACAGCGAGCTTCTTCAATTCTGCCAAATATACGTCTACTGTCTCGCCAGGTCGCAGACGCCGTGCTTGGAATTGGTCGTAGGCTACGAACCGGTCAGTTCCAAACGCGGTTAGTAGAGCATGCATTATTTTCTCAATGTCACTTTTCTGTTCTTTGCTCAGCTGCCTATACACAGCAAAGGCACCGCCTTTCAATCGCAGTGGAAGAATCCGTTCAATCTTTGTGATCTCGCATAATTCGCAGACCAGTTCCACTTTTTCGATCAATTCAACCACAGATTGTCCACTCGTATCACCACTGAATTCGGGGATCAGTTTTATGTCGAACGGTCTTTCCGCCATCTTGCTAGAGACAAAGTAACTGCCAAAATAGGTTGTTGTAGTAAAGAAAAGACTGTCAACTGATAGTAGCAACTGCAACAAAAGGAGCCTATGTTGTAACCACATTAGATATACCAATTCATTTACTAAGACTAGCAAAATCTACGAATTTTTCTAACTCCTGAGTCGAAATCATAACATAATTTATTATTAGAATGCACATTTTTTCCATTCGTCGATATGTGGGAAAGGATGAATAGCCCTTTTACTACAGAATTAATAATTATAGGAATCAGACGAACTTGCTCCTTTTTCGTTGTAGTTGAAAAAGACTGTCAACTGATAGTAGCAACTGCAATAGAAATAAAACAGATTGTAGCCAAATTGCAGTTCACACGATAGTCTGATTATCCAACACACATATATAGAAATATAAAATGGGGTCATAAATCCAATATATACTTCTCACCAACAATATATATATTTGTTTACATATCAAAAATATATATCTATATTTATATAAAAACAATACTTCTGTTCACCGAGAGAATTTTCTGATTGGTCTTGCCATTCAGGGAAATAAAGAACATTAGCATAGCTTCTAGTCATTGATGTAGATTTTTTGCTGACTACTTTTGGTAATTTTTTCTTCAGCAGATCAGACAAAAAACACTAAACTTTTTTCGTGTACCTGATTATCTCTTTCAATACACCCACAAAAGATTAGTACCTGTAAAACAATATTTCCACCTAGAAAAATATGATATCAATACCCATGCAAATTTCCATATTACTAAAAAAATACAAATAGATACAAAAGATAACCTTATAAAAAATACATGAAAACAAGTGGATTCTGTGCCTCAAAACACTTTGTCCAGACAGATTTAACCACAGATTAAACAACACAAATAAAATTAATATACCGGTTTAGATGTCCCCCCAGTCACATTTCTCAACCACACTAGACAAACATGCTTGCAACGGTATTGAGGCCTCCCACATACACACACTCACACAAATAAATACACATACATACATCACACACACCCAAAATTCTAAAAGATAACATACACTTAACATATCTCTCTGTGTGTGTGTGTATATATCATATATATATATATATATATATATAATGCACATGCCTTTCAGCAACCAATTTGTTTGTCAAAATGACTAAGGAGGAATTGAAATGACATGAATCTCTCAGCCTCTATTTAAAAAAAAAACTTGAAAGGGGCAGTTTAACCAGTACAAGGGCTGACCAAAATGAACACTAAAAAAAAAAAAAAAAAAAAAAAAAACAAAAAAAAACACAAATGAAAACTACAGAGTTCACTTTCTTCGAAGACAGTCATTCACTCCTGTAGTTCACTGCTACTAACAAACAGGGATTTTCTGGATGCTGGCTGAAACTAGTTGAAGAACCTAATTTAAATAATAAAACAAAAAAATATTAATATACAACCCAGTGTGTCTGAAATTTGAATTTTTTAACATTTTTTTATTGTTCAATATATATATATATATATATATATATATTTTCAATGCTTTTATCGACTGGGCCATTTGTCCCTGGGGACATCAGTGAATGAATTTTGTTATTGTTTTGTTTCTCTGGCTCTCTATATTACTGGTTCCCATATTGTATTGATGTCTATGATTGGCTGGCTTAGTACCTTTTTTTGTTACCTAGCTTATGTGCCGATTCCTTAACTTTTTGTATTTTCCAGCGATGTTCTGAACTCTGCAGATTACTAATTGATATATTTTAAATGCCAATTAATTTTGATTTTTTTCTGTAAATTGTAAGTTAATTAAATGGAACATTCGGAGTCATTCATTTTAAATCACTTAGAAATTCAAATTAGACTGATAATAATTTTAGTGGGTTTTTTTGTAAAATTCAAAATAATAACACTGTAGTTTCACATTTAGTTTGAAAAAACAAATTTTTCCTCTGGTAAAATCTATAATATTCATGGCATAAATTTCTGTATAAAAAACGAATTTTCTGATGCTGAGTTAGTGATGTCTATTGTCATACTATAACTTGTTTGGACCTGCACAGCACCCCTCATTTCATTTTGTTGATCTGTTACTCCCTGTCCCCGTCCTACCAAAATATAGTATTTTCTGTGTTGTCATTTCGTGGTGTTTTTGATCTACATGGCCAGTGTAAGTCAACATCAGCAAGCTGTGAGGTAAGCAGATTCTACAGAGATTTTATATTGCCAAGTGGTCATTGTGATTCTGCAGTCATGGTAACTTCTTTGCTGAAAACTGATTTTGAGCATAAACCAATACACTCTGATGATAACTAACAATGGGTTTAATGAAAACAAATTGAAGAATTTAAAAGTAAATAAGGAGTAAAGAATTATTAATCTTTGTAAGTATCCTGGTTGATTGCCTTTAAGTAGGAAAATTATTCTAGCAGTAATTTGTAATAGATTGAGACCTTAGACATGGCACTGTCTATTTTGTCTGTGAATTCATTGGTGGCAGAAGCAGCAGGGCAGATTAAAATTGAACTTGACTTATCTTATCTGACTTCTCTCTGACTAGTTTCTGAATATATATATCTACAAATCTTTCATGATTTTTCTTTGTCTAAAAACCAGATGGCTTTTAGTGGAATGCAGTCAGTCGAAGTAACTGATATTGAATTTGGTTAACGATATAAACTAGTGATGGGACAATTAATCAGAATCAGAAATATCAGAACTTTTTGGGGTATCAGAATTGCATCGGAGAATTTTTAACCTAATTTCTGATTCCAAAAATGATTCTTTGGATTTTTTTTAAAACTTAATTTTCCATTGTTGGTATGAATGATAAAAAGATATAAACATTTATTGATTTTAAACTATTAGTAAAACTAAAATCTATAGATCATAATAATGCCTAAGTATGATATAAATTTATTTTACATGTGTGTAAAAAAAAAAATTAAAAAAGTGTAATGTACAATTTTCTACTCAGTTCTCAAACTTTCCATAAAGTTTGCTAATTTACATTGTTTCAGTTTAAAATAAAATTTTTATTTTTATTTTCTTTTTAAACATTGTTAATACACCCATTTAATATTACAAATTATTTATTTAATAATTATAATTATGTAATATAAACACAAAATGAATTCACGTTGTTGTTCTGCTGGGCTCTCAAATAATAAAAATTATTTTAAAAGACAATCTTTATTTTTTAATTTATCAAAAAGAAAAAAAAAATTAATGTATGAAATTCCTGCCAATGTCTAATTTAATTTCTTCACATAAAAAATTAACAGCCATAGTCACGTGCCCAGGTCAGTGCTTTGCCAAAAAAGCTTGTGGTTCAAAAAATAAAACTTCTCCGAGGATCTCTCTTGTCTTTCCTTATTCTTAAATCTCTTTCTTCCTCTCTTACAAACTTTCTTGTATGAAACAAACAAAAAATCCAACTCCTATTTTTGGTTGGGTTTTATAATTTTTCTTCCTTCTCATAATTTGTCTCTTTCCGCAATATCTTTCTATAAAAGAAATCACCACCTGTTGTTGCTGCTTCTTCTATACCAGCACAAGGTAAGCGGCATACAATTTTCTCTTCTGCCTTCATCCAAACTATAGAGCCCTATCGAATTTAAGACCCAACTAGAAGGGCCCAAATATACTAAATTGGTTCAAATTAGTTCATGTATTTATTTATATATTAATTTCCTTGGGAAAAAGTATGAATCCATCCATTCCTCTCCTCAGGTATCAGTCAGCAATAGAATAGATATATTTGGCCTTGGATATAGCTGGTCTAGGACAAGGACTACTATGAACTAAAAACATATGAAGGCAACAATAATATATATATATATATATATATATATATATATATATATGTGAGAGAGGAGTAGAGATAGCTAATTACATAAAAAATTAAAAAAGGATTGAAATTTAGTAAAATCTAATTACTATAATAAATTATAAATAAAGTTGTCAGTCACTCAACATTATTCACATCTCATGATACAAAATTTAATAGTTGTATATAAAAGACATATTTAAATTCTGTAGTTAAAATCAGAGAAGCAAAAAAAAAGAAACTGGCCTTTAATATCAAAGAACATAAAAATTTGAGATCTGCATAAAATGGTGGACATGTTCTCTGTACATTGTTAGAGTTTATTAATATGAGAGAGAGAGAAGTAGAGAGAGCTAATTAAATAAAAAATTTAAAAAATGAATTAAAATTTAGTAAAATCTAATTACTCTAATGATAAATTATAAATAAAGTTGTCAGTCACTCAACATTATTCACATTTCATGATACAAAATTTAATAGTTGTATATAACAGACATATTTAAAATCTTTAGTTAAAATCAGAGAAGCAAAAAAAAGAAACTGGCATTTAATAGGAAAGAATATAAAAATTTGAGATTTGCATAAAAAGGTGGACATGTTCTCTCTGTACATTGTTAGAATTTATTAATTCCACATTCGGAATTTTTATGATGAGTTCAGGGTATGTGCCATGACTTCTTTCATTCCAAGTCCAGATCATATTTTATGTTATGGAAAGGTTTATTTTTAGTCCTACTTCTTGGAACACTTTGTCAAGAATGCTATTTTTGGTCAAAATCATTCTTATCCTAACTATGAATACCTAAGTCATCAGCAGAGCTCGGTTCATCATTAGTACAGTGGGAAAACAAAATTACCGTTTTCTATCAGTTGATATAATAGGGACATGAAAGGCAATGAAAATATCTAATCAAGTCAATGCAGAACATTGATGAAAATAATTATAATGAAGATACCCAACAACATTTTCTTCATAGCATTGTTATTCTTCAAAATAAATGTCTTTATGATTATCTCCATATCAAAAGCTATCAAATAGATGTAAATGCTACAAAAGCAAAATTAAAAATAAAATGTTACATTCTGTGCAGGGGCTCCAAACATCAAATGCAGATCACAAAACAAATCCAAAAAATAAAATAAAATTTAAACATCAGAGTCCATAATAAATGTTGCCACTAAAGCAAATACATCATAAAAATGCTGAATCAAGTATCAACACTGACTTGGCAACTCACAAAACAGTTCACTCTAGCTTCTTTATCAACCAACCTGTCCGAAAATTCAACTGAAGGACTGTACAAAATTAAGTCTTCCATATTTGAGATCAGAGTATTTCATTCATAAGCACTGCCTCATTCACTTACAAGTGACATTCTACCTTGATCTAATGTATAACTGGTAATACAGATAATTTTATATTTATATATTGTCTCATTTTTCCCCCCTCATCAGTAATACATTGTTGGTTTTTGTTTATTAATCTGGCAATGAATATATAACAGCATATTAAGATTAGATTTAGGGTTTTTAACTCTAACCCTGTGCTATCTTCTCTGTTGCTTATTGAGATATCTCTTGTTATTTTTGCTATGATGGGTTACTTAGGCTTTTGTTATTGCTTACAGAATTAACACTTCAATATGATGTAATGATAAACAAGCTGGCCAAACAGAACATTATGACTATAGTGAAGATTTGTCCTTGGGCTAATCCAAAGATTACTGAATAACCTCAAACAATTTCTGCTTAAGATTTGTATTTACTCATCTTACAATCAAGATGAAATACAATGCAAGGTTTTCATTTAATATTGACAAAATGAAGATTTTTCATTTGGGTGCAATGTGGAGATCTTGTCTGACAGAGGACTTTGGAATGTCAGACTTCAATTGATTTCTCTCCCAAAACTGATGCAAGCCTGGCAGGGAACAATCTCAACTGCAAATATACACCCAACTAAAAAGGTGGTTATTTTTTTGCTTGAGTGAGCTGTATTGTTTTTTACTTTTTTTTCTAAATCATGAGACCCGGGTTCAAATCTCACCATATTTGATTTGTCAGGAAGGTGACTTCTTGATGTTATTGGTCTGGAGTAGGTGATCCCAACATGTAGCACCTTTGAAAAGTGCCTGAAAACTATGCTACAGGTTGACCCAAACCTTGTGAATGAAACTGTGTGGACAGAACCCTTGGGAGCCATTGTTCAGTATATTTGCAGTATAAACAACAGGTGGGCTCTGTGGGTGTTGAACAAATACAAATGTGCCTGAGCAGGCGTCTGCAAAGGGGATTAGCTAACGATCCTAGTAGGTAGGCATCCTCGGATACACATGGCTGCACCCTTTAGTTTTTTATGACAGAATTTTTGTGTTATTTGTGTCATCTGTTTTAGTGTTGATTGTGTTTTTATACATTTTAGTATTTGTGTTATTACAAGTATATTTTAGATCTTGCAAGGTGATATAAGCCAAACTTGTAGTCTTTCACACCAAAGCTGATAGTTAGAAGTTAAGAGATTACATAGCAGTCAATAAAAGTTCTGCTTACATTTGAATTATGAGAAATAAATATTATCTAGCGACTCTGTGAACAAAGTTTGTAAACTTCTCTTATCTCAATGTTCTAAGAGCTGTAAGACAAAGATTCAAAGATAAATATAAATATATATCAATATTATGCCTTCAACCTTAAATACTCAGGGTGCAGTAATATGACCTTTATCACAAAGGGAATACATATTATTCTTTTTCTTCATGCACACAATGAAGACATGATATTTCATTTAAAATTTCTACTTGTAGTTCAAAATTTCAAGTATGCATGTAAAAATACCAAATTTATTTTTTTTTCTTATTCCATTACAAAAATATTATATATCTTAAATAATGTAAGTTTGTAATATACTTATCTGAATTTTGATTTCAGGCATTTTTTTTTAATACAGAGTTGTTAAAAATCTGAAATACTGACTAATATTTTCTCTCTTGCAAACCAAGATAATTAAAAGTAAAAAAAAATTTAGTGTTCAATTAAATCAGGCTTTGTTAAATGAAAACAAACTTCTGCAAATTACAATCAATTATCAACAATCGCAAATGTGATGTGATCAATATTGACTACATGAGCCAAGACTGTAGCCTTATGCCAAGCAAAATTTTAAAAATTTATTATTGAAATTAAAATAAAGTACAGTTAAAAGGAAGAAAATCTTGTTAGAACAGGAATTTTTATCCTTATTTTGTGGGTATAGTACTCAGTAAATTCAAAAAGACTGTTAATTGGCAAAAATGACATTGGAAATGCTGATGTCATGATTGCCTATGTAGGACACAAAACAAAAATAATTGAACCTTTTTGCTTTCCCAACCACCATGGCATTGACATGATGGTGAACATAACCTAAAGGAAACTAGTACTACAGGATGTTGCCAAATTTACACATTTGGACTGTTAAAAAGTGCTCTCATGAATTCCCAGTACACTAAGCACTGCAAACCTCCTTTTCTTACTTTTTATTCCTTGTTTTATTAAATGCTTATAAAAAATAAGATTATTATTGTTGTGTTCCATGCCATCACTGGATCCCAATGCTACTGCATAGATGGTATTAACAAAAAGACACTTTCTTTCTCTGACTCATTTTATTAGCACAGAGGGGCAGATATGGCAACTTGGATTCTAAGAGGAAGCAGGTGGAAGGACTTCAAGGGAATGCATGCTGCCCATTGACTTAGCATCTCTCTATATGTGGTCTTAGCCTGCCTCTCAAACCTTTCTGTGGGAAGTGTATCAATGTCCCAAAATTCCTCTGGCACTGTTGACTTTGCAGCATTTTGGATTTATATCCCAAACCCAGACAAGGGCAATCCATCACTGTCAGAATACCACACCCACAAGGTATTTTGACCAATCACTGACCATCCTGGCCCTGGCCTTTATATCTGCAACAATATGATCTTTCTGCATAATACACCTTATGAAAATGGTTGGAGTTCAATTTTCTGAGGAATTCAACTATTTTTAGTTTTTAGTATCATTTTTAATTATGTTTTCTGAGATTTCGGGAAGAGATTTGATGTTATCTTGTCTGTTGATTTAAATTTGATAAAATGGAAATCATGGTTGTCATATCAATGTAAATAGCCAATATTTGTAAATATTCATTGGTAATAACTGTCTTAATTCTGTAATAAACGAATTATGATTATGATGAAATCTGATTAACAAATTATAATTGAAAAATTGCCTTTGCTTTTATTTTCTTGATGTTTTTTTTTTAAAAAGCCAATTGTAATACTAATTAAAATCAATAATTATTTTGAATATTTGAAAATTATTGCTTTCCTTATTATTTAAAAATATTGTTATAGTTTTTCAGAAGTAATACATTTCATTAATAAATAATATTAATAATAAATTATGATTAAAACTATGATAAAGCTATTTTAATGACAATACTGTATGGCTTTGGATGTGATCTGACCTGGAGAGGGATGGTTTCTGACAGGTCTACTTGCCTAAGATTTACCCTACAGATAAATAAATATCTCTTTCGTTTTCAACCCAGATATGTGAAAGAGACAGGTTAGGTGTTCAGCTATGCAATCCCCCCACCACGCCTATGACCACACCCAGTCATGAAGATGATGAATAGATTAAAGCATTGGTTCTTGAATTTGATGGCATAGTAATTTTGAGTTTAATCCCTGGGCTAGGTAGGGTTACTGTCAGACAAGCAATAACTGAGCAATACTTATAAAACAGATGGGTATCCCTACAGAAGTACATACAGCAGAATGAGAACAACCTAACCCTGTAGATTAAATAAAGTGTTCATTTTAAAATTCCATGGAGATTATCTGGATTGACAAACTGCTGAAGATAAGAATATTAGTCCAAAAATGAATTATAAAAATTATTATATTAATGATACATAATTTTAAGGAATAATATTGTTGCTTTCAAAGCTCTCTGACTTGGTTGACTTTACTGTGCTCAGCCTGAAATAGCAGCAAATATAAGCCATGCATTTCTTAATATAGACTTGAAATATCTTGTCAAAGATGCTTTAAAATGAAAGCCAGAAAATAATCTGTTGTTTTTTGTTTGTATAAAGCAAATTGATGGTGTTCACCTTGAAGCAGAATATCTTCAGCAAGTTTTGCCTATTGGATTTACACTAAGTAAAACTCTGCATCATTTAAAAGGTTTTTTTTCTTTCCAAGGTGAGCACAAACTAAAATGAAGAAAAAAAATACCTGCCTTCTTTAGAAAAATTTGGGGCTTAATGCAACAAAAATGCATTAAGGTAAAGAACAGATAACTAATAAAACATGTAAAATAAAACATATCCATCAATATGATTGCTGTTTTCATAAGTATACAGTTCAGAGAAATACAAAATGTAGAATTACTTTTAAAAGGAAAAAAAGAACTCCTGTCTATTTTTCTTAAAGGTTAATGATTGTTTTCTACCTTTGAGCTAAGATTGTTCTTATTCTAAAACAATAAGCAAAAAACATATTTATATTGTATGCCCGCCATATTGGTTAAATCAGACATTTCCAATGCACTTTATATCTTTATATATAAATATTTTTATATCCAATCTTGATACTGTTTTGATCAACACCTCAAAATCATCACCTGACATGGTACTTAATTCATTTCATTTTAATTTTTTTCAAAAACTTTCATTTCATCTTTTATTGAAACAAAATAACATGTTTGGTGAACTTCAGTTATTTTAAATTTGAATTAAGTTTTGATATATTTCACTTCTAGATCATCATCATCATCACAAATGGTAGTTTACAAGTTGTTTAATATGATTTATCTATACTTATTATTTGAACCAAAATTATGAACACATAAATTCAAGTATTAAATTTGTTAGTTTCCAGGGACATAAAAAGGAGGCACAATTTTTCACTAATATATGTCAAATATATTTAAAAATGGAAACTTGTTTTAATTTGTATTAATCCCATTCTCTAATGAATTTTAATCTAATTTAAAAAAAAAAACACATCATAAATACAAGATAAGTAAAATTAAATATCCATTTGTCAAAAATATTTATATAAAAAGTTTATTTCAAAATGATAAAAGTAAAATACAAAATCACTGGGCAAAGTATTAGTATTATATTGTATAATAAGAAAGTATAGTATTATATTGTATAATAAGAAATACATTTTTTTTTTGTTACTAACCACATTATCTTATGTGAATAGGTGTCAGAGAAGAAGCAGAGTGAAGATCAAATGTTTCAAGAATTTGTTCAAGATGAAATGACAAGCTTTACAAAAGCATCCAAGTTATTTAAATTAATATTTTTCATACTTTGGAAAGTATATATATTTAATCATTTCAGCCCAAACAAAGTAATAAAGCCTCTAAGATACAAGGAGTTAATGAGTGTGAAAGAATAATAAAAACATTATTAAGGAGCTAGAACATTAATAGAAAAAGAATCAAGAAGACAATAGAAAATAATTGCCATTGAATTTAAGTTTTGGAGATCAATGTTGACTGGAAAGCTAGAAGAGATTTCAATAAGCAAAAGGTGTAAGAAAAGAAACTGTTAGCATGGGATTTACAGTTATATCTAACCAATTCAACTATAAAATTGTAAGTTATTACCAGTCTAGTACCACACTTTAATTCAAAGTCTAAGTACCATTGAGGAAAGTTCATTAGGATGATTAACATGAAAGTATTTATAGAAAAGACACAGGATAGTTACATTATGGCCAGGTCAGGGTCAATAACATTGCAGATTTTATCAAGAATTTCTAAATAGATACCAGAAGCAACAGACAATATGTGACATGGAAGCAATATCCAAAGCATGGACAAATCGTAAAAAAAAGTTAAGCCATTACTTTCCCTAGTTAACAACAAATTATAGATTATTTTTTTATATCAGCTGCCAATTTGACTGTATAATGCCAATTAGACTTACTATTAAGACAGTAGTAAATAGTCGTATCATCAACATAGAGACTGAGTTGAGAACTGATGCCTCCAGGAAGGTCTTTGATGAAAATTAGGAATGTAGGTCCAAAAAGAGATTGCTGACAGACATGAGCATTAATACAAAAAGATCAAGAAGAGTGGCCATTCAGGACAAGTTTCAGTTCATGATTTCAGAAGTAAGACTGAATCAGTTAAAAAATTTGTCAAGAAATTCCATAACCTTTCAACTTGTGAAGAAGACTGATATGCCACACCCTGTCAAATACTTTCATGATGTCCAAAGCAAAAGATGAGTATCATCATTTTTATTTGACTCTTTTGGGAAAAAAATGGTTAATATATCAACAGCTGACCTAGAGAAGCAAAAGCCATATTGTTTACCTCAAAGAAGACCTTGTGATGTTAGCTCTTTAAACAATTCAGAGTTAATTAGGACCTCTAGTACTCGGACAAAAAAAAAGGTAGAAGACTCAATGGCCAATAGTGAAAAGATGCACTTGAGTTCTTAAAGAAGAGAATTTCTAATATGCTACCAGGCATTTATTGTAGATTTACAGAGAACAGGGGTCAGCTCATGAGCACATTTCTTGAGGACTATTCTTAAGGTTGACATGCTTTATGGAGAATCAGTTTTTATATTACAACAGGAACCATGAAAGGAGTTATATGCACAATCTCAGTTCTAAGTGAAAGGTCAGGCAAAGATACTCCAAATGAGCCAAAAGTAAAATTTGAAGAGAGTTTACAAGAAAAATATTATGGTTTACCAGCAGAAGATGTTAACACCTTACATTGAGTCAAGAGGAAAGGCGGATAGAAGACTTACTCTTAAGACAATATTACAGCACTTCCAGAGCTAAAACTATTAGAGGCTCATTCTGTCAGCAAACAAAGGCTTAGCTCCTTTGAGGACATGTTTACAATTATTGCATGCAGGCAAAAATAGTGATCAGAGCTGTCATACTGGTATAGCTAGAAAAATTGATTCCTGTGGGCTAGAATGGCTGAATGAACACTGAGGGCAACACCAAGTGCTTACAGTTTGTTTCATGCTTGAACGTAATCTTTAGTCCATATATGACTTTCCACTTAGAACTGAGTCTCTATTGAGTGATATACATATGACTCCTTTATGCATATTTCATTAAAAACGACAGACAAGGTACTATGGTTAAGCTTTTTATTTAATTTTTCTTGTGTTTGAACAAGAGCTTTCTTTTCTGGACAAAGGGTGCGTAAGAACTGTCCAAATTTTTTATATTTCCGAGCGCTTTCGGCATTGAGTGTGTGCGTTATGTGTATGTCTTAGTGTGTGGTAGGGATGTTTTTAATTTCCGAATACAGTTAACACATTGTGGCTTTGTTCATAGTTGTTATTGTTAATAGTTGGCTTTTTCTTTTTTATTATTCCATTATTTTTAGTCTTTTTTTTGCAGGTGGATGCAGTTAAAAAAAAAAATTGCGTTTTCTACTAGTATGTTTCTAATGGAGTCTGGTAAATTTGTGTCTGTTTTTAAATAGGTTCTAATGGAGCTGTGATCAGATAGGTGTAACGTAAGAAATCTGGATAAGCAATATATATATATATATATATATATATATATATATATATCAGAAATATAAAACATTTGGACAGTTCTTACACACCCTTTGTCCAGAAAAGAAAGCTCTAGCTCGAACACAAGAAAAATTAAATAAAAAGCTTAACCGTAGTACCTTGTCTGTCGTTTTTAATGAAACATGCATAAAAGAAGGATTGCTGCCTAAATATACAAATATAACTCCTTACATACTTTCTGCTATCATCTCTAAACTGGATCACCACAAAGCATATAGACCTGACTGTATCCCTGCAATAGTTCTTAAGAAATGTGCTACTGAGTTAATAGATAATTTGAGGGTTTTTTTTTTTATTTTGATTTCTAATTCAAATCCAAGAGAAAGTTTTGATGTTTTACAGTAATTCCTCAACCATTACAATCTTAACCATTACATGTCTTGGGTCAACCTTTATCCTATATATCCTGATAATCTGCAATTCTTATATTCATTGAGTGAAAAATAAAGTAAATAAATCATTATTAATCTAATTGTTACTGCATTTGATAACACACTGATCTTTTTTTAACTCTTTAAACATAAAACCAGAAAGAAATTTGAAGTCTTACCAAAACGTGTAAGAACTTGTCTTTCATGAATGAAGAATTAACTACAGATTGACAATTGAGTTCATTTTTTATTCTTTGGCCTTCTGTTTATCTTTGATTCTCTGTGGGTTTTACTTATGAGTACAGTTTGTTTTTGGTTTAATTTTTCACCAATCCATTAATCCTCGGGGATTTTCATGATCACTTTTTCACCAATCCATTATTCCTTAATGTCAGAGTTGTTACATTGATGTCAAAGACAGGTTTCTGAGCTGTGGGATCTAAGTTCAAGTCTTTCTGGAAGCTACCCCTTTCTTTTTTAATTGTGTAATGTTTGCTCATGGGATAGAAGTATTTATCAACCCAGACTGTTACAATAAAAGTCAACAATTCTTCATCTTTTATATGCCATGACCTTTCAGAATGTCGGCAATTATGGCTCTCCACAATTTCCTGCACTTTGTAGCTCTTAATAAACTTTGTCTTTTTGTCATCTCTCCTAAATTCTGTTCTGCCAACCATTTACTGAAACACACTGTGTAGGTTATACACTTTTCCTCTGTCCCTCATACTTTCAATTTGACCTATGAGTATCAGATTTTCCAAGCCCTCTTTCCTCATGGGCCCTAAAAATTTAGACACTTTTTGATAATAATGTTATAATCTATAATAAAATCTCTTTCTGATTCACTCTTCATGTCAGTCAAATGTTAACACTAAAAAAAGTAAAACATAAAATGAAAAGTATTTTTCTGCACAGGCTTCAAACATCACATCTGGTCAACAAAACAAATCTCTGTAATAAATATAATAGCGAATCATAAACATTCCTGAAAAAAAAAAAGGTAAAGATAACCTGGGGGGGGGCATTAAATTTGCTTAGAATTAAGACCATTGTAAATGTCCACCACATTAGCAGGCCAAAAGACCCCATGTTAACATGCAGTCACATTGTCATCATCATCACCATGATCACTTCTCTCCTCACAATGATGACCTCACCCAAACTTCACTCATCTCATCCAATTCTTCCCACACCGAATGCAGGCAATGGGCTAACCCTTGATGCCACCAACATCCACCTCCAGGCCTCCCTCATCATCATCACCACCATGATCCTGTTTTGTTGATAGCACATTCAACTAGAATCCAACAGAAATATTCTGCTCCATCAACCTTCACTATCTACACAAGACCTCCCTCTCTGCTACCACTGTGACCTATGTCAACCCCAACAACACACTTCACCAGGCAGTTCACCTTCAACTACTAAGAATCACATGACCACCATCACATCAAATACCTTACAGGAGTTGATTCCAACTATGAAGAAGAACACACGTCAAACCATGACTTCTCCCAACTCTTCACATTCACATCCTCTGCATTGATAGAGCCAGATTCATGACTTCTCCAAACTCATCACACTTGCACCTTTGTATCAGCAAGTTCAGATTCATAGCTTCACTAACCGCTCTGGGCCTCCCTTGTAACCACTACTGTAACTGGCAACTGACCCATCAACACACTGTAACAGGAATTATCACAATTCAACCCACCACCATGACCTCGATTGATTAACATACCAACCCACCTTGAATCTAAACAGCCTGGTAAGATCTCAGCATCACACAACTGTCAACTTATCACACACTTCATATCTGTCAATTTCAATGATGAAGAAGGGTTGACACCAAACACCACCAATGACACTACACTTAGCTTAACTATTCTGCACCTGAACTATCCTTTGACACCAATCATGACCTCAGCTAACCAATCCAAGAGATTAGACAACTTCTAGCCCTACTGTCAACATCATTAGAATCAATCACTTACTTTACCAATAGTAACTAAGGAACTACATCTGAAAAATTTTCACCACCTTTCAAACAACTATATGTACATTCTGAAATTAAACAAGTAGATGCTGTTGACAATTTTAATCCTTGTTTGTTCCTTTCCTTTACAACCAAATGCTCATTATAACATTAAGTATATGTGTTCTTTTTGCTTCCAGTTTCCCTAAAATTTTCATCCTTGCTCACATATCCAGTCCATTGTATTCTCAGAATCCTTATTTCTAAACAACAAAATGAAGAGGCAGACAAAAGCAACAGATATTTTGTTATACAGAAGGATGTTGAGAATACCATAAACCAGGCCTGCACAAAATGCATCCTACCAGACTAACTGGACTGGCCCACAAGAGGTTTTCAAAATAGTGAATTCATCAGAATAAATTTGGCAACTGATCAGTTTTGGGAAAACATGACTTTATTCAATCAATACTTCACTGCCTTTGTATCTAATTGATCCCTTTCATTTTCACCATCCCTCCCTCTATACATCTATTTTCCATCTAAAAATACTATTCAGTGATTTCATCCAAACTAGGTTCAAATTAAATTCAGGTCTGCAACACTATAGCAATGTGAAGAAACCCCTTTTGAAACTCCTATATAAGTTGTTGGAAATCAATTGGTAGAGTATGCTGAGACCAGCTTTTCCCTCTCTTCCATTTAAAGAAAGTGTGTTTAAGAACATCCAACTTCATATTTTCATGTTAGCCCTTAGGCAGTGGAGGTGGGGACAAAAAAATAAAGTAGTCATCTTTTTCAATGCTATTCTGTTTTTGCTAAGTTACAATACATCTTTCCAAAATATTAAATGTTGGAATATCTGAAAGAAAATATCACATAACCAAAGGCAAAAGCTAAGGAAGTGTGTGACAACCTATCAAAATACTAAATTTTTCATACCCAAAATCTACACCCCACTTCAAAAAAAAAAAAAAAAAAAAGAAAAAAAGAAAGACCCACTTGATACTTGCTTAATCATTACAGAAATAATTCCTAATCCATCTTCTTGTTTAATGTTTAGCACTCTGCATTATTAATATTACTTCACTTTCCACTGCATTCTTTTTCAAGACTTCTCAATTTCAGTAACTTTATTGTTAATTTCACGCAAAGGTGTGTTTTGTTGTTGTAGCAGGATATGACAAGACAACTATTAAATTCAAATATCAGAGTCAACTACAGTGGCAGGATAAAATTTTTGCACTGAAAATGAAATCACATGGAGTAATAACAGTTAAGGCTACCTTTGGGATATATTAGGGCATTTGGGACATTTACTTTGCAGCTCACAGCTAATTTTCTGCAAGCAATATCGCCATTCACATTTTTTTTAATTATGCAGGACGGCTGTAGACAGAAGATAGAAACAACAACAATGTTTTCGGAAAGATTACAATAAATTTACGTTTGTATTTAGGATCAGAAAGAGGCAACTGGAACATACATTGAAAAAAAGAAGGTTTGGAGAATTTAATACTCAAAGGACATATTGAAATTGAACGTGCAGTAGTATCCTATCTAATGAGCTTGTATAAATTAGAAGGCAGAATAGAGCCATTATCCTCCTTTTCCTGAGGGAACATCGTGCATAAAAGAAGGAAGTATCATAATTATGCTATCTCATTGTTTTCTTATTAAAAAAAATAACTCATGTAAAAAAAAGTGTCATCATGATTTTAAAATATATTAATAAAATAGATAAAAACTCTACAAAGTTATATAGGTTTCTTTTGTAAAATGTAAATCAAAAGTAATAAAGAAACAATAGAAAATAACCTACAATTTGTGACAATCTTTATGAAATACCTTTGGATTTAATGAGAAAATACAATTCTAAAACTGGCCTTCATTCAAAACCAAAAGAGATTTTTAAAAAGATCTCAATATAGGAAACCTGCTCAAATGTGTCTGCTTAGCCTCAAGCTATTTTTGCAAGTTAATTTTTTTTTACATATAGAAATGCCAAAGTAAAAATTGTGGTTACTCCATTTTTTTTTACAATAGTTTTTTCTTAATTTCATATATTTTTCTATGAGTTTGATGAAGAAAAATTAGTCAATCTCACAAAATCATTATGACTGATTATCATTTTCTCTGAGTTCCATGTCAGTTTTTGGCTTTTTCAAGAATTTAAACATTAGATTTTTTTTTTTTTTTTTTTTTACTCTGAGTTCACATAATACATAACCCAAAGGTCATTAAAGATAGTCAATTAAAGCATGCGTTCATGAATTTGGTAATATATTGTGAGTTCAATCCTTGGATGAGGTAGCACTGAATTAGACTCAGTAGAAACAATGAGAGCAGAAACCAAGCAAAGAATAAAAAGATGAGCCTTCAGAAGAACAAGGACTATCAAAAGTTATAGAGAAAATAAAGGGTTCAGTATGAAATTTTCTCATGGTTACCTTGATCAACAAGCTGGAGGGCATGGCCATCAAGAAGTTGTGATAATAACAAAGAGAACAATAGTCTGAGTAGATAGTGTAAAGTGAAAAATCAAAGGCTTTTGTATTTATTGTTTTACTGTTAGTTCACCCAATATGAGGCCTAAGGGGCATTCAAGGTAGAGAGTTACTGAGTGAGATTAGTTTTAAAGAATGGGGAGAAAGTAAAAAAATGCATATTTGAAGAACATGTAGGACTGACATCAGTTGAGCCTGAACTTGAAGGGACTAAGACTGTTGTTGTCAGAAAAGCACTCTCTCAGGAATTTGTTCTACCAATTAATAGTTCTAGAGAAGAAAGAGAAGAAGCTGTCTGAGTCGTTGCACACAGTGAATACAGATGATTTGCCACCATGATAGGTCCTAGCTCTGAAGATCTGAGCCAATGTTCAAAATGCAGTACAATTATCCTTAAAGTTTCAACCAATAGGAAATCACAATTGTTTTAAGAAAAATTATCAGAAAATTCCTGAAGTGAGAAACATGAATTTCTGTATGCTAGCACATTATTGTTCTCTATTGTAATGAAATCATCTGTAAGGATTACAGTAATAACTGACAACAGTTATTTTCTTTTTTTGGTAAATTATGTCTGCAGTTATCTCCCCTAACAGGAATACACTGTAATCTATAAAATGGTTACCTTCATGTCATTCTAGATGTAATATAGCAAGAATAAAATATGAGTTGTTTGTTTTTTGCGGCAGCCATAATTTCCTGTAGCCTCCGCTATCATTTTGCAAACCCTCAGTACATTGTTTAAGTATTGTTTCTTACTTGTATTTTGTGTAAACTTTTTTCTTTCTAATTTAGAAATGAAAACTTCTGTAAAAATAGTTATCCGTAATTAAACAAATACTGTCAGTTTTAGTAACATTCAATTAGTAATTGACTTTTACTAGTTTTTTTTTTTTAATAATCAATGTTTTCAAAAACAAATATTATAATTCTAATTATTTTAATTTTTATTATGCTAAACAACTTTACACAATATTCCATCTCCTCTTTCATAGTGTGCAAACAAAATTTCTGTATCAGAATATTCTCAAATCTTTCTCATTAATAACCAGGATTTTCATAAAATTTACTTTTATACAAGTTTGCTATTTTTTTCATTTAGATTTTAATTTTCCCTCTAAAAACTTTTTTCATACATATGTTGCATGAAGTATGACTGTTTTTTCATAAACATCTAAAAAGTTAGAATTATTCGTAGATACATTAGAATCACCCTTCAGTATAACAAATATCATGCAGGCATAACATTAGCTTCCATAAGTGGGTATGCAGTTGAAAAACTGCCACAGTATATCTACCTTACATCAGGGGCTTGTTGGGAAAGATTCCAAAAATCTGTGATATGTAACACAATAGAACGCTATTCAGAAGCAGATCAGCTCCTCAGAGACATCAATTCCAAACCAAACCTCCCTCAGAAAAACAAAAACATGATCCAAGATTTTGAAATGCAAACTACCCTGCTAAAAGTAATTCTGGAGAAATATTGAATAACTGCAGTCTGGTGTAAGAACAATGAAATCAACTGTAGTGTTTTAGAGAGAACCCCCTCATCTAGTGAGCAGAAAGCTGAGGTTACTTGGCACAGTAGGGACAACCAAGATGAATTATGAGGCCTTGCCACAGATTCTGTTTTGTCTTGAAAAGAGGTTAGAGCAACATGTGCTGCAAACAACATCCAAACTCACACCATAAAGAACAAAAATATTCATGCATGATAGTTGATGATGTCATGTCACCTTAACTCTTAAAGGTAGTAATCTTGTAGAGTGCATACCTGATCTATAGTAAGTACCATATTTATGTCATGTTATGTTTTCATTTTACATTGTTGCATTTAATAAAAATGATAACCATATTTTGGCATCCTTCTTTACATTTCACTTTAGTACTTCATAGTTATTCTTGTTTGGGAGCTCCTTGAGACAGGAAGCCACTATAAAATAACAACTGAACAAGAATAGCTCATGATATATGGATAGAAACCTAAGTCACAACTCCTGTGGTATTGTAAAATAAGCCAATTGAAAGTATCAGTAACTAGCTAAGTTCTAACAGTATTCTGAATAGGCCTAGCAGAGAAATAAATACGATACGGGAGCAATTTATAAGGAATGAAAGAACATGAAAATGCAGAATAAAAATTCCTATATATACAAAATCAATTATTTGTGTTCACTTGAAAAGGTAAACAAATGACACTGGGTTTAAATCTTAAAGTTTCCACCGCTGACTTAACTGAAATGCCATAAGTCATTGTGTTCAAAATGCCATACATGTCATCACATGGTTCAATTAACTAGAAACAATTAACTGATATATCTTTTAACATTGAAGAATGAGAAGGTCCTATATGATGCATTGAATAAAGTGTTTGGTTATCACAGTCACATGAAGAAGGCTGCAAAGTTCAATGACTGAAACATTGCAAAAATAACAACCAAGATAATAAATTCTGTCAAAGTAAATCAATAGATAATACTAATTCCTCATCTCAAAAATATAGACCGTAACTATATTATTCTATAATAAAAAACACAATTTAACTTTATCAGTGATACAACTTTATCTCTTCTGCTTACTGAGACATTCCATTCTTATGACTTTTAGTCAGATTCAACTAAACAAACATCTCATGTTACCATAACCACAAAATCTCATTAGTAGATAGTGAGAACAGATTGCTAATTGCTTTTTATGAAAGAGTTATCATAAAGACAATTCTTCATAAATTCCTATAGACTGATGCTACAGAACCACAAACAAAGAACTTTACCAAATAACAAAACTACATCACTTGAAGAATTTCAATAGCATTAACAACTAATATGTAAATGTAACTAAAAGTGAAAATAATAATAGAATTCAGATGTTGACTACCTTAAACAAAAGGTTAGGAAGTAAATACCCATCAGTACTAGAAAGAATAATAATAGCAGACTCGAGAATCTTAGTTTGGTCAATGAATGCCAAATGTTTCCTGACTGGAAACGGTTAATCATGCTATTGCTATTATTTTTATAGATATTATTTTTTTTTACTAACAAGTCACATGAAATAAAATTTTAAACTAAAAAAATACAAGGCTGTGTTCAGACAAACTGGAGAGTTTTAAAATGTTATTCTTTAGAGCAAATTTACTTGAATTAAGAAATGTGCAGACAGATCATTTTGTAATGTCATTACTTATAATATCAGTTGAAATAAATGTTTGACTTGTTATCAAATCCAACATTATTCTTTTTTTATTTTTTTAAAATTAAATAGTTTTGTCAGATCTACTCTCAGATGGATGACATGCATATTGTTCAACTCATTCAGAAATATATAGAACTATTTTTCATATAAATAATTAAAAATGGCTTCAAAAGAATAAATCCTTTAGGTCTTTAAGACAGCCCTTCATCAGAAAAGTTAGTGTACCTGACAAGCCTATTTTCTGGAAATATTTTGTTAATTTCAACTGATAGTAACACCAACTTCCTCTTTCTTTAGAAATTTTTGTCTTTTTAATGATATAAAAAGAATTGTTAAAATTGAGAAATTAACTGTATAGATAAAACTTAAATAATTCTTATGCAAAAAATAAAACTGGTCAAATAAAATTATCAGCCACCATATCTGAACTACAGGTAAGAACAACATTCCTTAACATAAAACACAATGTAACTTATTTCTCCAACTTACTAATTAGATATTTCGTTGTTATGGTAACATGTATAATAATGCAACTAAGCAAACTTGTCTCCTTATTGAAGTACAAAAAATCTCATGAACAAATGTTGAGACCATGTTGCTAATGTTATTTTCATTTTTATTGTTTTGCTTTCATTTTAGCTTTGACATATATAAATTTTTGTGATATAAAAGAAAAATACCCATTATTTTATAGATAAAAATAAAATATTGTTCATGTAAAATATTTAACAAATTACAAAATTTCTTAAATATGGCCTTTATTTTTTGATAGCTGAAATAATCTGGTTAAATATCATCACAAAACAGTTCTATCCTTAATAATATACCCCTCAGAGATTACAACTGGAAAAATAATTATGCTATTTTGAGGCTCAAATTTAAACATAAGATTAAAAGGAAAATGTAGAAGAAATAAGTTCTTTAACTTTTAATTATAGAATTAATTTCATACAAGTTTAAAAGTAGTCATTGAAGGCAATGAATTATGGCAATACTATCTTGTGAATTTCTTCATCTTTAAAGAGAAATGCTTTAAGAAATTCTTTGTACTGGTGCCAAGCAATCTAAACACAGTCCAGCCCACAACTATGTGTATGAAGAAAAAGAAAATTTATACATGAAGAAAAATCAAATTTTTATTAGAGTCAACGCAATGTAAATAAAAATATTCAGAGTTAAACTCATTGCAGATAGTGGAGATGATTAAAAGAAAAAGTTTTTTTTTAATGTTAACAGCAGAAACTTACAAATGGAAAATACAGGATTTTTATTTGTGATGAAATTAAACACTAGTGATTCAAAATTCTGAGGTAGTTCAATCATCTGCAAAATTCAGCTGAAATCGACTCTTACAAAACAGACATACAAAAAATAAAATCTGAACCATCTAAAACTGTTTTTGATTTTCAGAAAAAGTCAGTTCTAGTTATGTTTTTACTGAATATAGAGACATCATTTTTTCATTGCCATTTAGAAAAGTTCAACTGGTAACAGTACTTTTGTACAAATAAACACTTCAAGTCATGAAACTAAGTAGAGAGAATTCTTTTTTTTTTTTAAATTATCACTATGATCATTTAATAAACAGAAAACAAAGTGATTTTGACTTTAAAAATCCATTCAGAATCATCAAAGAAGCTTCTCATTTTTCTTAATTGGTTTAAAATTCAGTTTTTACTCTATTCATTATTGGTAAAATTTGGAAATAATTTTGATACCCATGTCAGAAGTGATAACAAATGTCATACTAATCTTTACTATTAAGGATATATTCCTCCATTTTTTAACTATTCTAATTTTGTTAACTTGTACAAAGTCATGTTATACTGTACTTTAAATTAGATCTCTTTCTGATTACGATATTCCAGCCAGATGTGAATGTTAAGGAAAAAAAAAAAATGTCTTCTGCACTGGAGATCCAAAGACCACATCCAGTTCACAAAACAGCTCTCCTCAAAAAAATAAAATAAAAAAAATAAAGGATTTAAAAGGAACCAATCACAAACATTGCTGTCAAAGAAAAAAAGGAAAAAAAAAGATCAATTCAGGATCCAACATATTTGCTTTTATGAATGTTATTTATAACCACTGAAACAGAATCATCCTAAATGAGCAAGTTTCAACAAATTCGCTATTGACCAGCTCTCAACACTACCAGAGAACTGACCTGAAATGTACATGAACTCCAGGATCTCCCAACTCTACACCTCCTCTAAGTCACTTCCTTTGCCTATAAAGAGATATTCTGCTCACATCCTCTGTATTGGCAAAACAAAGAATTTTATATTAATAAGACTTGTATTTTCCTTTCACCTCACTGGCAGTACTTGTTGTTTCAGTTGTTCTCTAGTTTTATTTTAAGCATTTCACCCCAAGCAAGGCAATAGTGCCACTGGCACACACGAAGTTACAGAGAGTGAGAGCAAGAGTAAAGAGGAGTTTTTGAGGAAGGGATAAAAAAAAGAACAAGGAACAAGATCAAGGTATCAGAATATGTCAATTGGCATTACATTTGAATATTTGAAGACTATAGCTATCAGGGAAGCAAGTAACAGGAAGGGAGTTACACAGATGGGAAGTGTGAGATAAGAAGCTGTTGGAGTAGAAGATGGCTACATTTAACTGTTTTGACAGTGAAAGGGTGGGACCAAGATGCCAATCTAGTGGTACGCTTAAATTCATGCAGTTTAGGAACCAGAGAAAGTAGCTTGTTTGACCAGTTGCCATGAAAATATTTGTAGAAAAGACAGAGAGAAGCCACAACACATCTGAGAGAAAATGACTGTAGACGAGATGCCAGATCAGGACCTATCACATTGCATATCCATCCTTTCTAACACTGAGAATATGTTTTTAAGTTTTTGGAAAATTAACTATTGCTTACCAATTTCTTCAATATCAAATCCTTTCAATTTGATTTCCAATAATTAGTATAGCTAAGTTTTTCAATGTTTCATTTTGAATAAAAATTTGCTTTAAATCACAAGCATACATGAGAGTTAGTATAACATGTAATTCATGATCCACCCCAAAATCAACAGGTCATTAAAAAGTGCCATGTGCATTTCGAAGAGCACATTATTGATAATTGTTTATGATTATACTCAATAAAGACTAATAGCACCATAAGATTATTTTGTCACTTTCCCATCATCATCATCTAACTCCTCTGTGCCTTTTCTATAAATATTTTCATGGTAATTGTTCTGAGAGTCATTCCATTTTAGTACCTTGACTTTACAAATCTAAGTACAATACTGGATTGGCAGTAAGGTCTCATCATTTTACAGCTAAAATGTCTAGATGCAACCTTAAGTTCTATGTTGACAGTATCTTCTCTTGTACTTCTCACTTCCAGCTTTTGCTTTCCAGTCAACTTTGATTTTCAAAGATTTACAACAATGTCAATTGTTATCTTTTGTTTCAATTCCTGTACTTTTATTGTTTTCTCTCCTTAATAATTTTTTTTATTATACAGGGTATTCCAGAAGTCTTGTGCACATTTCCTGTTTTCATATCTGCTGAACTATGAATGGTAGTAAGATGAAACTGGTACCATTTTAAAGCTAAATTCATTAAGTTTTTTGTAATGCTAATGATTTTTTCAGATCTCGTAATGGTGTTCACTCAACCAGAGAAAGCATTTTGTGTCCTTGAATTTGCAAAAACTTAATTATGGACACATGTTCAACCTGCATTTCGCACAAAATTCAGAAACGAGGCACCAGAAAGGAAGTCCATATTGAGATGGCTTGGTAAATTCATGAAGGATGGGTGTTTGTGCCCAGCTAAGAGAACAAGATTCCCCTCAACTTCAGATGATGCAGTTGAGCGAGTTTGAACTGCCTTCGAACAGAGCCTCCCATAAATCGATCAGAAGAGCCAGTAAAGAACTTCATCTTCCTACAACAACTGTTTGGCATGTCTTAAAAAGACGACTGCACATGACATTTTACAAGCTACAGTTAACCCAACAGTTGCAGGACAGTGATAAACCAGCTCGTTGTGACTTTTGCATTGCAAGAGAATTTGCAAGATGACAGATTTGGTGTGTGTCATTTGATCAACAGTGCTCACATTGAACATCTTTAAACATTCTATTTAAATCTTGAGATTAATTTCTTTCAGAATATGTTAAGCATGTTTTTATATCCTTAATAGTTTTTGAGATATTCAATGTCAAAATTTTCCCAAGACTTTTGGAACACTCTGTACACATATTCTTTCACACTCAATAACCACTTGCATCTTAGTGTCTTTATTGACTTGCCTGGAGATGAAATAAAAAAAAAATTAGGCAGCTTTAAATTTATGTTCCTATATAAAAGACAGTATTATAAATAACTGGTGCCTATAATGAAGTTGTAAGAGATATTGTGCATATATCCTGTCTATATAGGAAAAGTGGCAGTAGACATTTATATTCTGAAAAGAAAAGAAACTGAGGATAATCACTCCACATTGTATAATGATCAATAGAACCATCATGAACAATAAATAAATAATTGAATAAAAATATATATGTTTGATATTTCAAAAGTTATGGAGACATTGTTAATTCAGAATACCACTTCCTGTTACAGTCTCATTTAAATCTATTCTTTGGTATCTTTTCTATTAATAATTGTTTATTTGTTAAATTATTTTCAAATAATGTCTGCAAAGTTAAGACTTACACTATTTTTTTTATACTGTCTGAAACCTGCAAAAATAAGTAAGATAAAGTATTTGCCAATGGGAAATCACCTGCGTATTTCACTTAACCCAAGTGATTCTTCAAAATAGTCAAATGAACCTAAAAATCTTTGCTCTGAAATATTTTAAAATGACCTTCCCGAAATGGCAATGACTACTCAAAAGTTCAGCATTTCTCATCTGTAGTTTTAGGGATTTGTGTAGGGCATTCTGGATCACAAATTCAGATGTAGATGTTGCAATCCCCAAAAGACAAGGAAAATATTGAAGGCAGAAAGCTTATTATTCTTTTACATGCTGGGTCCTTTCATGATTTGGTAATCATGGCTCTCCACAGCTTTGTCTTTCACAGTTCTATTTAATACTTGTCCTTTTATTATACTTCTCTACACCTGTTTGGTCATTCCTTTTCATAAACTTCTTGAGAAAGTTATTTGCTACTTCCTTTGTCCTTTCAAGCATTCTTTTCTTATTATGTGTCCTAAATCTTTTGATTGTCTCCTCTTTTTAATCAAAAATCTCATTTTCATTCCCGTTTTCCTCTAAACTTCCTCATTGCTCACATGTTTTGACCATGTTATTCTTCATGTCCTTTTTTTAAAAAACATCTTTGCTGCTGCACCTCCCAATTTCGTAAGATTAATGCTTTAAGACAGTTTACTAAATTGCATGTAGAAGCAAGTAACCATAGTAGCAAACCACCCACATTCTCTCCATATCCCATCAGTGAGAAATAAGTTCCACTTGAGCAGCCTCTTTCTGTGAACCACAGCTCTGTGGAACCCACTACCAACACTATGTTTCCCAAATCACTAAAATCTTAACCTATTCAAGGCTAGGGTTAGGCATTATCTTCCATTCCTATACACACAAATGGCCTCCTAATGTAACCCTCTACCTTTAGTGGCTCCAGTCCTTGTAAAAGGTAAACCTTATTGTATAAAAAATGAAAGAAAGTTGGAATAATGTAAACTCTGCTGCCATCCATTAAAACACATGTGTAGTTTGATAGATCATTGATCCTGTTAAAGAAATCTAGCTGAATACACCAAAATATAGTCAAGCTTGTAATTTTGAATTCCAAACTAAAATTTGGTATTGAGAAATAATGTTTCTGGTTGAATTTCTTTGATGAGGAATCATCATTATTTACATTCATTTTCTTCATTTTTGTTCTTAATAACAGCTAAATTGTTTCTTTAAGCAAAACTTATTTCGTCATAGATTTCCCAAACTGATCAACTTGTTCTAGGAAGCATAGTGGAGTAACGGATAGTGGCTCAGAGAGCCGAGTTCAAATTCCAGTTAAATCCATTCCATTCACTCACATGCTAATACCCTTGGGAAAGGTATGAATCCTCTTCTTCTCCCACCAGATATGGGTAAATAGCAGGACAGACTAGGTTCTATAGCCTTGGATGGCAACTGGTCTACTGTAGAAAGAAATGGCAACTTACTGCAGGAAAAAAATCTGCCTCATCAGTCATGTAACAAAAGATACATCATCACATAAGCATATCATGCATGGCAAATAACTGGCTGGTTTTCTGTAGCTCAGTTGGTTGCCCAGGGAGAGTTTCAAATACTGCTGGAGACTGCAAATTTTTCTTTAATAAAATTTCTCAAAGATTCAGATCAGTAGATGAAAATAAATATACTGTTTAATAAATAAATGACATGTCTACATATACACTGAGTATCCACTAAAACTAATGCTTAAGTGATAAAAAAATTACTTCAAACTAAACAATTAAAATCCCATACTTTCTTTAGAAAATTTGCTTTGTTTACGTTTGCTTATATTTTTATGCTTCATCAACTAAGCAAAATAAAAATAACTGTCAGTTGCTTATTGTTATAAATGAGAAAACGAACCAAACAACATGTACTACTGGTAAGGTGAAAAGAAAAGACAAGTATTGTTAAGATGAAATTCTTTTTATTTCAGCTACGGAGGATCTAAGCGGAATGTCTCTTTGGACAAAGAAAAAAAAATTGAGGAAGGGGTGAGTCAGTAAGTACTGATATTAATTCATATATCAGGTCAGTTGACTGAGTTCCCGGGTGGTGACATTACAGGTTGGTCATTTGCTGTGACTGCCTACTGTGTTCTTAAAAGTAGATGGGGTGATCATGACTCACTGTTTTTGGTTTTGGTGGCAATGTTCATAATTGGCACTTTTATATTGTTGTTTTATTCTTTTTTGTTTTGCTTTGTGAGCCAGGTATGATACTCTGAGCCCCTTTTATTTTTAATTTTGCTTTCTTCCATCTAGCCAACAAGTTTTTATATAGAGTGAATCAAAGAGATCTAGTTTGAAAGAGAGTATAACACTATCATGTATTATCCCTTCAGTAGAGATCCAAGATAAAAAAAGTAATTACAGGGTGTCCATAAAGTTGTTGTGCACTTCAAAAAATTTCTAACTTTATTTATATTTGTGATAGAAATAATCTGTAAAAAAATGTTATAATGTTTTATGTACCTAGTTTTAAGTATAGCTAAAATGACTAATGTGATGTCAGGCATTACTGTAAATCAGTTGGCAAATGTTTTCCGTGAACTGCAAAATTGTATTAGCCCTTTGTATTGCTAATGATGGAGGACATGCGGAAAATGAAATAAAATTTCAATAAAACCTCAAAATATATAGATTTACTTCTTTCTAATCCTTTTTACAAATTATTTCTCTTGCAAATACAAATAAAGTGATAATTTTTTAAAGTGCACACGAACTTTATGGACACCCTGTATAAGGATCACATTATAAATAATTTCATGTTGCTAGGTCAGATATTTAAATATTTCAAATATATTTTTTTTTAATTACAGAAAATTTTAAGGTATCAAAGAATATTGTCTGAAGAATATTATGAAGATAATACTATGTCATTTTCTCCCTTTATCCTGCAAACAAGCTAATATTGACTTCTGTGCCTCACGGGATCAATCATTCAACCTGTTAATCATTATTTTGCCAGTAGATTAAAAGATTTGCAAGAAAAAAATGTTATGTTTTAAATTAAATCAATCAAATTTCAATAGCATGACATTAATGCTGTTATTAAGCAGGTCTCAAGTTGATTGATGCCTTGAAGATACAAACACAGTTAATCAACAAAAATTTGCCACTGATGCTACAGATTTTTAACAAGTTATGCTCATAAGAAATATAACAGTGTTAGTAAATCAAGTTGTTATCATTATGAAAAACAGAGAACTATCTTCCTTTCTAATCAACTGCTTCTTTTGTGATGCAACATTGTGAGAAAATCACTATTCGGATAAGCTCTATTATTTAGCTCCATGAGTTCAAACTGAATCAACCTCATTTCTTCCATGTTCCAAATTTAAGAAGAAAGTTTCCTTCAGCTTTTTCCTAATAACTCACATCGGTACTTCCTTGAACACTACAATCTTCACTTCAAGTCAAGCATCAATTGCTATCTATCTTCCTTATCAACAATCTTCACATCTCATCTCCTATATCACACACCGTGTTTAGTGATCCTCTAACTTGAGTGTCTTTCAAGTCTTATAATGGGAGAAATTCATTAAAAATAAAAGAATTAGATTTATCGCAAACATACATTCAAAACACACATCTCATTCATCAATAATATTTTAATAGTAACCCTCTACCTTGAGTTGCTCTCAAGTATTGTAGTGATTTTTTATCAGTAGTTTTCAAATGGTGACCCATTCTACATGGACCACAGATGACTAAACAGATTTTTGCTCTTCAAATACATTTTCTGTTATAAAATCTATTATGATAATTCTTAACCTCCACTAAATTTGAGATAAAGTTTATCAAATATTGAGTGAAAAACAAACATAATGGAATACAAGATTACAATAATAACAAATTATCTTTAATGTCTAAATTTTGTTATTTTCTGTTCACCCACATTTCAGCTAAGTGTTGGGAATCTTCTTTAGATACAATTAGATATTTAAATAATTATTTTATAAATATCGCTGCTTTGAATCTTAACCAATGCCTAGACATCTAATACAAAGGAAGTGAAAATTTAAGCTCTTCGAAAACCATATACCCAACCCTTACAATAATTTTGAGATCTTTTCAATTCCTTACAGGAATAAAATGACATTTCATTGGACAAGTTTCCAGTCTCAGATATGTTAACTAAACAGAGCTTAATGTAGAAGATTACTTTCTATGGCTTTATATAATATGACTCTTTGTTGACTGCTTCTATAAGATATGGTTGAAAACACTGTGTTGTCTCATCAATTCTTCTTTCATTCTTCTCTCCAGAAGAACATGCTATATCTAAATTATACAGAAGTCAATTCAAGTTTCATATTTACATCAGGATACAAACATTACCTGAGATTTTAAAAAATAAGTTTGTGCATGAGTAGCCACTCATAATAATATGCTGTATCAATTAATTAGAATTCAAGACTTACATTTTTCTATTCCATAGTCGGGAAAGGAGTAAAAACATGTTTTATCTATTTCTTACATTCAAATAAAACTGAAAATTTTATTTTGCTCATTAATTTTGAAAACAACTTCTCATTTTAAATATCAAATGAACTATTGAGGAGACAACTTTATTAATTTCCAAACTTACTTTGACTCTGAACTGGATTTGACAGCAATTTGCAATTCTTTCATTTTAATATTTTGCCATTCTCTTGCCTAAAAAAAGTTTGTAAAATTACAGTTTCAAATTTGTTGCATTCACTTTCACAGAAACGCCACTCAGAAAAGTATGTATTCATCTTTCCTCACCTTGATAGCAAAGTCGACCGAGTTTTTCTAGATTTGCAGGCTAAAATAAGTAAAACTCTGAATTCCAAAATGTGTAGAAGGAAACCAGAAACCATTGCCACAATAAAGACAGAAATAAACTTTCTTCCTGACAAATTTGATCATATATTAACTGGCCATTTCATGTATGTATTATAAGTATACACACACACACGTATAACCCAGTACTATCTGCCTCATAGTTGGGTCATTGGCAACTAAGGACGATGGATAGAAACCCATCAGGATTAAAAACAAGACCTGTCAAAGGGTGGATGAAACTTCTTGTTGAGTCAACAGCTATCAAGTACAATTGGATATATTAGGTTCCATAGATATGAATGCAGTCAGTGTGGCAATGACATAGCATCAATGGTCAGTAAACTTTCTAAACTGAAGTCAATAGCCAGGAGAAAGACATGTGACCATTAGCTCAATCCTATGATGATGGTGAGGCTTCAGGTTGGAGGACTTCAGCTGTGGTTTGAGTTGGAGATGAATGGCTCCAACAGTTCGTCATGCCCAAAACATGCTGCGCCTGATAGAGTACCTATCTGGCTTTCAGGCAAAGACATGTTCAGGGAATTGGTCAGGGTTAGGTGCTCAAAGGTGAAAAATATGTAATAGATAGGTATAGCTTTTGATTTGAAGTCATGGGATTCAGGGTTCAATCCATTCCATATGTTGTGAAGATGAAGTAAATTCTTTCAAAGTAGAATTGCTATAATTCACTAGAGTGGCAAACAGAAAAGCCAATGTGTTTGTTTTAATAATCCAGATAATGTGCAATTTCAAAACAAGATCAAACGTAATGTTTGAGATGACAATGTTTATAGTGCAAGAGCAAAGGATATCAAAAAACACTCAAGGAGATCAAATAGTTTTCAGGAAAAGTTGAAAATTCTAATGCTCAATTCTACAAATTTTATTATCGACAGATAATATTCTTTGTTGGGTTGAGTTTCATATAATATCATCAAGTAAGTAATACTTTCAAAGAAATACAACTGAATGCAGTCTTACTGTTCATGAAAGAAAAATGAGGTTTAAGGTTGATGGAAGGAACAGTAAATCTTATTTCTGGCATAAAGTGATTTTTTCCCCAGAAAAGTTGTCACAGGAAAATATATATTTGTGCTGGCAAAAAAAATAGAAAGTGAAAATGAATGTATGACATTAATTTCTCTATAAAATGTAGCTGAGAAAAATGATGAATTCAAGAATTAAAATTGCTTATTGTATTTGTCAAAAAAATGACCAATAATTCATCATTTATTCTATAATGATTAGGCTAAGTGAAATGATTTGCCTTTCATTCCAACAAAAGTAACCAGTAATTTAAAGTGTCAGACAAAATTATAAATAAGTATATATAATTTAACTATTTGCAAAAGAGTTAAAATTATATGTTGATGGCACAGAAAAGTTCTCAACTCACCAAGAAGCCTTTTTAAAAAATCAGATTTTTTCCTTAGTTAATTAAAACTGCAATTTTTATGTCAAAATTATTGTCAGATTTATTATGATAAAACATATAGAAAGTGTTCTAATTTCTGAGTCTTCCACAGTAAATCTGTATCCAAGTTCTTAACACATATCACATTTCTTAACAAATATACTGCTATCTCACTGTAAGAGGTTTAAAAGCAACAATAACAAAATCATTGGGAAGCTGAAGAGTTCAGTATGATAAAATATTTTCTTTGTGATTTCTTATCCAATTATAATTGTTTCATATTACATTCAGAGGAGATGGACACAGTCAAATTAGTCCTCTGGACCCAAAGGCATACTAAGATGGAAGTCAAGTATGAAACATTTACAATTTTAACTAATTAACACCAGAAGATTTTGTCATTCACAATCTTCCAAAAGTATTGCACTAACAGAAATTCCTATTGCCTTTAATTAATGGACTAAATATTTTTGACCAGACAACTCACTAATCATGTTCACAGTTTGATGTTTTTTTGCTTTTCAGTTGCAATTTCATTAAATTGTATGAAAGAAACATGCATATTTGTTCCAATCATACCTTGCATAATCATACAGTTCTTTATCACATTTTATCTTCAGGCCCCAAAGACATACAAATTCTTCAAAATGCAAATTTCTGTTTTTTAATGTTTACTCCTACCTGCTTTCAGAAATTGCCTGGAATATATTATTATAAAAACAGAAAACTATGACATTAGCAATTCAAAATCTGATTATACTGAAAAATGAGAAAAAAATATTCAAATCCACAATGCAGGGGTAATTTTGAAAACTTTCTTTTATAGAAAAATTGACTATTTACAGAAAATTCTTATTGGCTTTCTTTTCAGAGACTGAACACACACGTTTGCATCTCGCACACTTGTACTCATAGACACAGCTTTTTACAACATGCTTTTTTACATGTATTTATAGATGCATTTAAGTGCACATGAAAATACTTTTCATTTGCAAGCAAGAAAACATTTGTGCATATTTGAAACTAAGTATACACATATGTAAGTCTATTAGTGTATGGGAACATATTTTATATATGATTGAACAAATTTCCAAATATCTGTTTATTCATACTTGTGCATGTATGTGTCAATGTAGGGTTGTTATAACAGTGCATATGATCTTCATTAGGTAAATTTATCATGGCTTTGTTACTAGAGTAAAATTATTATCTCAAAATAAAAACTAAAAAAAAAAAAAACAATCACAATCTAAAAATATTTTCTTGTTTTAAATAACTTGCAAAAAAGGTTTGTAAGCTGTGAAAAAGGAATTAATCAATACCAGAGTAAGACCTACAAGGTACATATATTTTTTCTTGCATGTGAACAAGGGTTTGGCTGAATTTAATGAGTGTAGACAATGTCCAAATGTTTCTTGATTCCAATCACTTTCAGCTCATCAATTAGACATTCTCAAAGATTTTAGTGATACTACTCTAACAAAAGGTATAAATGCTATTTAGATCATCTAAAATTTGCATAAAATTAGACATACAATTAACTACTGAATATGGTCAGTACATAATGGCCATATTCATCATTGAATTTTTAAGGCTTTTTTTTAGTAAGAGATTTCATTATTTTTATATACATTTTAAAGTTGGGAGTGTGTATCACAAGTATGTTACATATCAAGATTGGTTGAATTCTGTACTGGATTAAATGTGTCTATATATCAACAAACATCAGAATAATTTCAACACACATGAAGTCTAGGAAAAAATGCATTCATATACAAGAAAGAATAATAAGTTTACAAATACCTAGTTTAACAGTAGTCACACACAAACATGCCAATATATATAGATATATATATGATAGATGGAGAGAGAGAGAGACACACACAAATGGCAACATAGCAGGATCTCCTGGCAGACTCCATAACTGATTCCAGTCATATGAGATTATTAATGGATTTTTCAGCAACCATCCTGAGGGTTGATTTTATAAATTTCCTAATATTTGAATGCTGATCATCTTTAAGCTAGCTGACCTTAATATACATTTGCTACTAAAAATCTGTTTGAACTAAAATTGCCAAGAGCCTGACAAAGCATTTTGAAGTGGATTTTCTGAGGTGCATGCAAAATATGAGGCAGAGATCTTCAAACAATGTTATAAAAACTTCTCACGATAAATAAACCCAAGCTGATAGCCTATTGTTAAGACTGACAGATCTGGCTGGGGACCATTAAACTGTGTGTGCGTTTCTGTTTACCGATACAACCACAGCATGGAAAGAATTTTCTGATAGAAATTCAAAGGAGTGCAAAAAAACTTCTCAGCATCACCCACTTATCTGAATGTGAACAATTAGATTTTTTTTTTTTTGGTGGAGGGGATACATTTTTGATCAGATTGAGAACTTTTCAGCACCACTATTAAGAGAGCATATATATATATATATATATATATATATGATAAAATAGAGTTTCAACATATGCTATATTTATGGATTAAAGTGCTCAATATTAGGGGTAGAGTGTATGTAAATATAAAATTGGACATTGTACTGACAGTCTGTTATATGATTAAATGTAATCTGTATGGCCTGATGATTATGATTATGCATGAAACAGATTGTTGCCCCTGGGTTTTGACCTAAATGTCAACTTGATATATATATATATATAAAGGTAATGAAGGGTTTGGTAATATGTGTGGATAATTTCAAAGAGGATGTAATCCACAGAGCTCAGTGTAACAATAGAGCAAATATTAATTAAATAATTAACAAAAAGACAAAGTTTCCATGACTATAATTTATTTTCCCAGAAAATATATTTTTCCTGGATCATCAGGTCACTTCTCTAGTTATATATACATACATACACACACACACACCAAAAGATAAAGCTGAAAACAAAAGTCATGTTCTAAAATAACCTCATCAGATAGAAACTTTCATATGGATGTTATGCATAGTTCCGAACTCTTTCAGAAATATCTAAACTCCCAGCTGTATATAACAGCTTTCTAAAATCAATGGTTAAAAATGGGTTTGAGCAAAGGAAGTTAGTGGATCTTGATGAAGACCATTCTTTATTTATGTCATACCTGAACATACCTATTCTATTATTAATAGACTCTCCCACACATAAGTAGTAATAGTGGTAGCGGTAGCCAGTTGGGCTCAGTGGAGTTGAGTGAGTCTGTCAGACATTGAAGTATCAACCATCACAACTAGATTGCTGCATCATTAATTATTATTGCAAGTTCCTAACGTTTTGTACTTCGGACCCTTTTTAGGACCAACTTATTGAAATATAAGCCTCCACTGTAAAAACTACTCTCCAACAATTTACCACTGTGGACTGATGCTACAGAATCACAAAGAACTGTGCCAGTTAACAGAAGCCATAAAAAACTTGGGGACTTTCAACAGTAGCAACAACTAAAATGGATAGCACATGTAACTTGGAGAGAAAATTATGATATAATCATGATGTTGACATTCCACACCACTTCAAATAAAAGGTTAGGAAGGAAACCTCAACAATACTGAAAAGAGTGTTAACAGGTACTAGACTTGAGAAACTTGATTTCTTGAAAAATTGATTGAAGAGAAACATTTTATAAATTTCAACTGAAAGCAGTACTGGCTATTTGGCTAATGAATGCAAAATATTTTCTTATAAGTAAACCATATATATATATATATATATATATATATATATATATATATATATAAAGGCTGAATGTAGTTTAATTAACTGGCAAAATGATTCTAATCAGTCTCACCAGGACAAGGTGACAAATACTTCTGCCAATAATAATGTTTAAAACAAATCACTTCTTACTGAGAAAGATTATCTTCAGTCTTCAAATCAGCAATTATATATCTAGGATACAGATGTTTTCTAAGCTTGGTATAGAGCTTGGCTTGATTATCAGTAAAGAGGTCTCCAGAATAAAAATATTTCCAACAGCAGCCCAAACAATGGTAGCTTTTACAAAATTAAGAACTATCTGAAAAGACAAGAACATCTGCCTGAAATCAAAGATCAGACTGTTATGTGCATTGGCCTTCTCAAACTTTATGTATGCCTGTGAACCTTAGACATTAACAGCAGAATTATAGTGAACAATCCATACATCAGAAATGAGAGGCTAAAAAGACCATCCTAGTCATTTATCTTGAAGACCAAATCAGAAATAACTCAGTCTGAGACATCATCAAGACAAAAAAAATCAAAGGCTCATTTGAAGACCTCATAATCAAGAACAGAAATTTGAAATGGTATGGGTATGACATGAAGGCCAACAATCTTTCCATCACTATCCAACAAAGTAACACCTTTGGCAAAAGAAGAGGCAAGTAAAAATGAAAATGGTCTAATGTCATTGCACTGGAAGATAATTTATTAAGATTCAATATATTGGTATGCAACCATGACATATGGTGGGAGCTGTTCAGGTATTTAGCTATGCAATGACCATACAACTCCACATTCAAGAGACTAATGATTATAAGCAACCAGGGAGAATAAAATTTGTAAGCATTGTATTGTTATATTAGCTTTCTTACTATTAACACTGTCTGCTTTTATGTATATGAATGACTTGCAGTCTTTTTGTGCTGGTATAATTTTTTCTATATTACAAACCTGAAAGTATATGTATTTATACAACTCAGCAGAAAAGAATCTGCAGAAGGATGCTGAGGATACCAGTGACCAAATATACAAGCAACGATGATGTTTTAGAGAAAATGGAAACAAAAAGAAAACTTATAATTAAGATCAAGAACAGAAAATTGAAATTTTTAGGACATATCAGGAAAGATGCTTGGAAATCAAGAGAGACCGGAAAATAACACAAGCATACTTAATAAGCTTGAGTAAATGGATGGTGGTTCAGGAGAAATAAGAAAAAGATCAAATTTATTAAGAGCTACAAAGGACAGGAAATTGTGGAAAGCCATGAGTGCCTATCTCCTGAATGCACATTTATGACTGGATACAGATATATGCAGCTTTGTTGGCACATACATACATACATACATACATTTTGAAATTTATGTTTATATTTGCTTGAATATTTTCTTCGTTACACAAACATTTTTGTATATGACGATATTCAGTCACCCCCCCACGAGGGTGTCATGTGGCACAAGGCCTTTTTAACGTGGGCATTCCCGAGCCATTAGGCTCGGCCAAAAAATAGCCCATTTGAACCCGTATAAACGGGTTCTGGGCCGGTTTTACCTCCCCGAAGGAGACTCCGCCCTTCGGCGTAGCCTCCTTCGGGTTCCTCCCACCCATAGGAAGAGAGTTCAAACCGAGCAGTCTGTTCAATTTATTTATATATATATATATATGTTTGTATATGACAGCGTATATGTACACTTTCTGCCTGAAGGCAAATTCATACAAGCAGATAAAACACAAATCAGTTTCAATTAAGTGACAAACAAAAGAAATGTGCAGAAAATTCTTCAGATCAGCTTAAATTGTAGAGAGCCATAATAATTGGATATTTCTAAATCAAATGAAACCATTTCAGTATCTTAAATACAAACAAAATTTCAATGAGAAGCTATCATTGTCACTGATTTAGACTATGACCCCTATTTTACATAGGTAAAGAATTAACCATCTCCACAGTAATAATGAAGTTCATTCATTGAAATATACATTAGCGTGTCCAATAATTTCAAGTACAAAATAAAGAAATGGTTTGAATTATAATTCCCAGTTCACACACAATGAAGATATAACCAAAGTTCCAGGGTAAAAATTAAAATCCAAAGTTTTCTTCATTGCAATTTTACCAAAAATGGAAGAATAAGTAAATGTCCAACTCCAAATATTAGAAACTGCAAAGTTTATAATTATATTTTGTTCAAATGAATTTATTTATATATATATATATATATATATATATATATATATATGTATGTATGTTTTATAAAATATACCAAACATTGGATGTCCTTTTATACATCAAAAATATTCAATACCAGGATAAATTCACCAAAAAAGATTTGACAGGCATTCCATTTATATATATATATATATATATATATATATATATATATATACACGCAGGTATGTATGTATGAATGTATATATATTATGAAATGGATTAACTCCAACGGTTATTTAATACATTTTCTTTTTAGACATATAAAAACAGAGCATTTTTTAAAATAATTATTATTTAATTATAATTATTATATATATATATATATATATATATATATATATATATATGTGTGTGTGTAAAAGACAGTAAGAAAACTATTATTAGCTGATGCATTAATACAATTTTTCTATTGTCCTAACTTTATACATAGTTTTTTTTCTACAAATTATCTCTGAGAAATCTTTTATTATATATATATATATATATATATATACTAATCCATTTCATAAATACCGGGTGTGATGGGTAAATTGTCACCATCTTATATATTTAATTTTGTGTATATTTGTTGTTTCTTTTTGATTTTGTCGACTGAACAGTATAGTTACTCTGTAATGCAATTTACTCTGCTAGAAATTTGGAAATGGAATGTTTTACTACTTGGAATTTGTGCCGGAAGCTCCAATACACTTTCAAGGTATTTGGGAGTCAATCTGAAGACAACGCAGAGGTTTCAGAAAGAGTTGGATGAGTCTAATGGAGATTATCAAGATGTTTGGAGTGATCAATAATGATGGCCATGTCATGCCTCCTTTCATTTTCCCACAGCGACATGGAAACCTACATCAAGTGCCTAGAGGAGGTGGTGCTGCTCTGGGTCAAGAGGGTGGCTTCTGAAAGACCCTGTATTTGGCCAAAGGACTTTGTACCATGTCCCACAAGCAAGAGAACCCAATCATATCAGTCAGACAATTTCTGCAGTCACATGACCCCTTACATCTGGCCACCTAACTCCCCAAACTGCAACCCCCTTAATCCCTTAATTATTATATGTAAGGTGTATTTGAGTGAGAGACCAACAAAACTAACACAAAAATGAACTGAAGGCAAAGATTATGGAGGCATTCATCAGCTTAATCAAGGTGACTGTCCACAACAGTTTCAAGAAATTCCGAGGCCAATGGGGATTTCATTGAATAAATTTACTCTTTAGTAATTCAAGATATTTTTGTGCATTTTGTTCCGAGGGACATTATCAAAGCAAACGCATTGGCTAAGAATAGTTGTTCCTCTTACTTTTCTTTTTATTGATTCATTTGTTCTGTTACAGATACACTATTTGAAAATCATATATATATATATATATATATATATATATATACACACACACATACACACACTAATAAGTTTTATTAAATTCAATCGACAAGGTTCATCTATTTAATATTTGATTGTACTTTTCAATTTTTGATTACAATAATCTCTACAAAGTTCATGATTGTTCAACTAATTTTGACTGTCTCAGTTCTTCTCAAGAACTTAGTGTTTTCAGACCAGATTTTGTTGGCTACATTTTTAGAGGGCTCAAATTCAAAACAGTCCAAAGTGTTGTCATGCAACAGGGTTAAATAGAACAGAACTACACCAGAAAATAATTTATCTAATATTTACACTTGTTATATTTAAGTTGTCTTATATATTCACAATATATTTTAATCCAATCATTTTTCTGACCTGTTCAGCTTTAACATAATAATTATGTAGAATAAAAATTACATCTATCATGATAAAATGAATATTATTATATAAGAAAATCAATTGTGAAACATCCTCAAGCAACCCTACTTCTCTAAATCTGATCAAACAACAGAATTCATTTTTAGGCTTCCCTCTTGGTCGAGCTGAGAATATTTCAGTAATGTCTTGTGTAAAACGGTTTCTTATTTCACTCAGTATATTAATTATATTGGGTTGGTTCATAATTAACAGGCATTTTTGTTGGTGAGTTATTTGTTAATAAAAATTGCTGTTTTGTTTACTTCTTTTTAATAAATATATTATTTTATTTCCCAGTTATAAAAATGTATGTAGATAATCATATACTCCAGAATAACCATTTAAAACTGTTATTGTTGAATTGTTGTCTTTTTTCATAGTAAATATTGTATAAAAAAACACCTGATAATTATGCACCAACTCAATATAATGCTTTATAACCTATTCAGCTTTAAAATAATTAGAGTGTAAAATTATATTAGAACAAATATTATTATTTTTATATTAATCATAATTTTTATAACCACTTTAATTTTAATATTATGACAAGGCAGTTTTTTTTAGAGAATTTAATCCAGGGGTTAAGCTGAAAATGTTGATGACAAACTGACAGTTCAAAAAATGGTGGAATATTGATATTTCTCCAAAGTACAATTTTACAATGTACTTTTTGAGTCAGACAATATTGAAATTTGCAAGGAAAGACATTCAGAAATAGAGTGAACAATAAAAAAAAAAGAAAACGGTTGACAGCAACTGATTTAAATTAATCTACCAGACTAAATTTTTCATTATCCAAAAACTTTCAAAATTTTCTTGCATTTTCTTTTAACAGAGTAGTGATAGGCTTGTAACAATACATCTGTGAGAAAAAGGTTCCTTCTCAAAGCCATGTAGATGCTTCTCAACACTCACAGGATAAGTTTTGGTAGCTCTAGCCCAGACATGGCAGTAATACTCTGTTTTTGGTTTTTACCATTTTTCTCTATATATTCCTAACATTTTACATCCTAATTACCTCAACTGCATTGGCAACACCATTTGGCACTTTCTTTGTTTTTACAATGGCAGGGAGTTCTTAGGCATTTAAACAATACTGAAAGATAAAAATATCAACTAATGAAATATCAAATGGAAAGATTTATTTAGAAAATCTTGACTGAATATAAAATCGACATGTGGACTTAAAATATGCAGTAATTTTGGACAATATAACTCGGGTCATAATGAATTATGATAATACTTGTATCCAATGAATTGTATTCAGAAGCAATCAATAATACAGAATTTTACAAGGCAAGTTATTACCATAATGATACTCTCTTATAATGACAACATAATCACACTTTGATCTCATTAACATGCAAGAAGACTGAAGTGCAGATGATAGAGAGCAGAGCTGATTACTCCAAATATTTGATGAACAATTTTGTCCCCTATCAAAACAAAGAGTTATTTATAAGTCATGCTGGTGTAATTCAAATGAGATGGAGATGAATAAGAAAATTTAAAAAGATGTATGAAAATGGGGAGAGAATGGATATTCATTGAATGAAAAACCTTTTCTTTTCCGTCTCTTTGTTAGGGTTTTACTGTTAACCGATTCATTTTCTATGGCTTATCAACCCATTTCAGGTTATTTAAAGCTAGAGAGAATTTTTATGGCAGGGAGATAATAATGATTTAGTGACATCGTCTTACTAATAAACCAATACCTGTGGAGAGAAGAGGTGGATTCATACCTTTGCATGTAAGTGAATACAACAAATCCAACTAGAATTTGAACTTGCTTCTCTGATTAACAATTTTGTGCCATTATTCCTTACACTGCCTACACATCCAAGCTTATAACACCTGGTATTTCCAAGCAGTCACCCATCTAGATACAGACCCATCTCAATATTTAACTTTGGTGATATTATGAGACCCAGTGTTTCAATATGATGTAACCCTAAGCCACATGTCTTCATTTATATTGTTCCTTTATGATCAATAATCTGATATAAGTACATTTTTACTTTTAGGTATGTCTTCTATATTTTCATTGGACTTACCATTTTTTTAAAATCTTATCACCACATCCTATTTAAATACCAAATCACATTCAGTCACTGAATTTAAGCAAAGTCAAGCCTAGTCAGTGTTTTGTTGGATGACCACTTGAGGATACAAGGTTCTGTAAGCTTGGATGTGCAGGTGGTGTAATGGATAATGGCTTGGAATTGATAACCAAAGATCTGAGTTGCAATTCCTATTGTGTTTCTTATATTCACTTACACACAAATACCCTTGGGAAAGGTATGAATACTCTTCTCCCTCTGCTATGGGCTAATTAGTGAAACTTTTATCACTAACCATTATTATCTTAAAAAAATTCTATCTCAAAATATTTTCTGCAAAGGGTTGATAAGCTGTAAAAAATTAATAAACCAATAAATGTATTTTCAATAATTCTTAAAATTATTTACCTTGGAATATTATATTGAAGTAATAGATAAATCTTATGCTTATTATAAAAAAGTAAAAAACAAAAAAAGACAGGCTATAAAACAATAATTATTTTCAAGTTTCTTAGATGTTTTTTAATCTCTTTTAAAATCTTAATCTTTAATTTTTTTTGTTTAATAATTATTTTAAGACATTTCTTCTCTTCATGAAAGCTGGATTTGTCAATATTACAACAGAAAATGTTTTGTTTAAACACACTAGAACATCTTAAAAAGAATATTTGTGAAAGTGATGAAAATCATGAATTAGAAATATAATTTTATGTTGATAAATCCATTTATCTGTATGGTTTTATTAGTGACTTGTAAAAGAATATACTTAACCTTCTGTCAGTAACTTCACTAAAATTTCATTATACAAAAGGGTTAAAATTTGCTTTGCTCGAAAGATATAGATATTCAAGTAATCTTAATAGCGCATCTGTTTACAAAGCTTAACCTCATACAGATTCAAATTTCACCACTGTGGATTATCTGTCTAGCACTCTGTAAAAATTGATTTTTCAATTAAAACATCCATTTGGAGAAAATTTTTCTAAATTTCAAGAAAGTAATTTCTTTTTTCTTTTATGGCACCAAAACCGTTCAGAAATATCTAAACTGTCAGCTTTCTAAGATCAATGCTGAAAAAAAAAAAAAAGGCTTTGAATGAGTAAAGCCTGATGGTCTTGGCCAAATCATCTTGTGTTCAATGTTGTAGATTGGTGCTACTAAATCACAAAGAACTGTACCAAATAACAGAAATCACTTGAGGATTACCAACAGCAGCAACAGTTAAAATGGATTGCATATGTAACTTGAAAAGAAAATAATGACATAATCAAGATGTTAACATTCTACACCACTTCAGAAGATAGAATGTTCAGAAGAAAACCCTCATCAATACTGGAATGAGCGATCACAGTTACTGGATTTGAGAGTTCTGTTTACCTAAAAAAAAAAAGTGTTTAAATGAAAAAAAATTATAAATTTCAACTACAAACAGTACTGGTTTCTCAATCAGTGAATGCCAAATCTTTCCTTACAGGGAAAGAACTAATATTATCATTATTTTTAACAGCTTACTACTTCTAAGATTTTAAAATCTTGACTATAATTCACTGATATATGAAACATTAATAAGAATTCCATTGAAATTGTTTTACTTTTTTTATTCCAGTGGTGTTTTGCTGTTTGTCTAATAAAAGCTGTTCATAAATTAAATGAGATATTTGTTAACTTTCCATCTTCTTCCATGAAACACTACACGAGTTTTAGAATGTGGTTATTTAATGAATTCAACACAAAAGAAAGTGAAAAAACAACAACAAAACAAGTTGAAAGCATTTTGCTCTGCTATTCTTGGAAAGACAAACAAAATCATTTTAGTATTTTTTTCCACAAGAAGAAGAATCCGTTAAATTCTCTATGAAATTTTATTACTAAACCCAGTCCCTTTTAGCTTACTTGTAACAAACTCAGGAGAGAAATGTTATGAAGTAGACTGGATAAATTTATTTCAGAGTTTTTCAAATTTCCCTAATTTTTCATTTTGTGTTTTCTCTATAATGACATCATTATGTTTTTATTTTACCAATGTGTTTCATGTAAGAGGTTTTCATGAATTTTTCAAGTTTTTATCTCATCATGTAGTCTTTATTCTTGGATGTAGATTCTGTCTGTACTGAAGATTGCTACAAAAGAAAAAGGTTTTTAACCAAAACACTTACGTTCTTAAACAGCAAAAAGTGGGATGAAATTTAACCAATGATTCTTCGAGTGAATAATCATGGTTAAATACAAAATAAGTAACAAAAGTGTATGAGAAACAGAACTGACCAAGTTTGCATTAAGCAATAACAAGAAAAAAGAAAAGAACAGGGAAAAAAATAATATAAAGTAAGCCAACAATATATGCATGTAAAATTAACAGCAATATGACAAAAAAATTTTAGCTATGAATTGGGGGTGATACATAAAACCAAGTTCGAACAAGTGAATGTAACATTCTGACTTCAAGACAAGACAGACCAGGAGCATGTCAGATGGAACTGAGAACTGGTCTATTTTATTGGCTAGAAAATCCCAGCATACATTTCTGTGCTTCTGCATAAAATTGGTTTTACAATTATTCTTCATAGACTGGAATCAACAATGCTTCCAAGATTTTCTTCTTTCAGTATCCACCTCATTACTAGTTAATTTTTCTGTGTATACACTCATATATATATATATTTATATTAGTGTACTTGGGAAATAATTGTCCCTTGAGTAGAGAAAAGCTGCAAATGAAAGAGGGTATTTAAGATGGCTGAACATAACCTAAGAAAATAAAGAGTTCAAGATGTTAAGCCAGGTAATTTGTCTAAATATGACATCACTTCAGAAATAAGTTTGACTTAACAGCACTTATTCCTTGTAAATGTATTTACAACCAGTTGAGGTATGAATAATATATCGATGCAGTCATAGGTCGGCCACAGTCAAGATTAAATAGTCATTGTGAACTATGACTTTGTTGATAACTGCCTAGTATATGCTATGCCAGGAATACAAACTGTTTTGAATTCACAGTTGTCCTTCTTCTAGACTGACAACTACAGCTTGAGAGACAAGTCTACTCTGCCATTTAACTGATAGAAATGATTGATTCAAACATTTCTCAAGGGTATTTGTACTAAGGTGAATGTACTGAACTCAGCCTACTACTTTCTCATTCATGATACTAAACATTACACTACCTGCATATACATACATGAGACAATATTTAAAAAAAAAAAATTGTTCATTTGAACAATTAAACTTGGCTTTTAATTTCCAGCAGAACAAAGAAAAGAGTTCTGCACTGTTATGCTATATCACTCCTTCTATAGGGTACTGAATAGTTACAGATGATAAGGTGACCTGAGGTAACAGGATTATGGTTCTACAGAAGGATGCTGAGAATACCATAGAACTTTCTCATAGCCGGCATGCACTAAAAATAGGAACAAAAAGAACACTGATAAGTGAAGAAAACAGGGCTTAGAGAATTTGACACATACAGGGCATAGCAAAGGCAAGAACAGCATAGAGAAACAGCAAGTAGGCTACCAAAAATGTTTGGCCAAATGGATGGCAGAAAAATAGTTATGAGAGATAATAGAACAAATTACATCTAGAGTTACAAAGAATAGGAAGTTGTGGGGAGCCACAAGAACACATGTTCTGAAGAGAAACAGCATAAAAAATAACATTATCAACACTGCTGGTATCAAATGCTCAAAATTTGTATACTATCTCTCAGCTCAACAAAAGTAGCATGAGGTGATATCATCACAGCAGTGAGAACAGATTTCAGTCAACTATCCAATAATGATTGTTTGCACTAAAAGCTTACCAGCTGAAAGAGTATTGTTTTTTTTTTAATCCTTTTACTTCCATCAAAGCAATTAAAGCCATTGGAATGCAAGGGGTTACTGAGATGACAATAAAAAACAGGATTCAGATTGAAAATTGTGGGGTAAGAAACTATTGGTATCTAACTGACAGTTACTACTAGCAATTTCATTATTGAAATTTTGAGACCTAGCTGCCAATCTAGTACTACAATTAAATTTGTGAAGACAAAGTATGAAAGAGGAGAGATCATCAGAACAATTATCATGAAAATAATTATAGACAAGGCGCAGTGAAGTGAAGTTACATTCCAGCAGTGGTAAAGTGGCTGAAGCAAAGATACCAGGTAAGGACCAATAATGTTGCAGATTCTTAAGAGTTTGTCAAGAATGGCTAGATATATAGTAGAAGCACTAAACTAAATGGCAGTGATTTTAAAAGAAAAATAACGATGTTTGCTTAAATAATTTTCCAAAAAATATAAACATTTTATTATTTATATTTGGACTAATGTCCTCATCTTTGTTTTTATTACAATACCATTTTATTGCCCATTAATGCTCACCTTTCCAATTTTGTGGGTGGAGGCTATTAATGTGCTGTAAGTAAGGCAGTTAAAGTTTCTGAGACATATAATGAGAAAGGAGGGCCTGGAGAATCTAATACTCATGGGTCAAATAGAGAAGAAGGGGAGACAAAGGAAAGCAGTGTGTGACATAATTGACGAACTTTGAGCAAACAGATGACGGAAAGTGGCCTGGGGGAGGAAGCAGAGGGAAGGAGGTTGCTGAGAGCTGCAAGGGATAGAGGAAGAACATGGCACATAAAAAGAAAGAAATAAAGACCTATAATACATACTGGATTTTTATAAACTTGTATTTAATACAAATTTTCTTAAAAATTATTGAATTTTCATTTTATTTTCAATTTTATAAATTCGGTCTTCCTTCATATGTTTGTCAATCCAGATGAGGTTCAGGAATTTGCAATAAAACACTTCATTTCACATAGCTGGTTCATTGTTCTTATTCTGCTGCCCATGTCTAGGGCTATCTTGTTTTATCCTGCTTTAATACTGCTCAGTTATTACTAAATATGGACAGTGGAATGAGAACAATTATTATGAAAATCTTTATAGACAAGGCACTGTAGTTTCATTACAGCAGTTGAAAAGTCACTGATTCCAAGACACTAGGTCATGACCAATAATGTTGCAGATTCTTAAGATTTTGTCAAGAACTCTAGATATATAGAAGCACTAAACCAGATTGCAGTGATTTTAAAACAAAAATAAGGATGTCTGCTTAAATAACCTGTCAAATAATATTAACATTTTATTATTTAAATTTGAACTAATCTCCATAGATTAAATAAAATATTCAATTCAAAATTTCATAAAGTTTACCCAGATCAACAGACACCTAAATAAGGCCAGACAACATCAACAACTAAGAAGGACATTAATTGTAGATAATTTAAAATATGCGAAATCCTTTTCCCAGAAATTCTTAAATAAAATATACAGTTTATCTTACAAATCCAGACATAAAACTGGAGACCCCACCACCAAATATATCCAAACACCAGTTCTGTATAGAATCCTTATTTATTACATTTTTTTCAATGCTCTTATATTTTAAAAAATAACAGAAAGTCTTATTTGATTCATTATGAGATCATTTATTTGCTTAAAAATCAATACATCTTTGGATTTTCTAACAAAAATTTGGCAGATCTGTTCAGTGGCTATCACAAGAGAACTAGGTTTTAAATATTGAAAACTATTTATTGGATATCATGTTTAGTTGTTGTGAATTTGGAGGCTATTCAGAATTTGTGTTAAAAGGAGATAAAAAATTATAGACATAATATTCTGTTTTACTTTGGTCATTAGTTATCTTGATTGTAATACCCATGTACTAAGTAGTTCTTGTTGAATTATCAGTTTGTTTTTATTCTCAACAACCTACTGTTTACTACTAAAACAATCATTATTTATTAATAAGCATGAAAATCTTGGGTTTATTCCTAATAAGATTCTATCAGTTCCCACAAAATTCATTGAAGAGAGGATTTGGTTAAAGTAGTATTTATCAGATATATCAATGGCTTTTTATATATGTTTTTTGTACTGCCACTTTATTAATATTTTTGAAACTAAAAAAATTGAGCAATTATAGATAATATGAATTTTTCAGACTATCAATTGCATTTTTGTTGCTTTTATTCCATATTTAAATTAATAGAGTATCCTCATGATGAAACAGCTCTACTGGACCAACTTTTCTTTTTGGGATTAAAATTTCTCGTGTCATATTCAAATTGGTGCTTCCATATTGATCTATAAACAATCTAAGTTTTACATGTCTTTGTAATCTTCACTCTTATACATTTTTAGTGAACACTAGTGCATAGCATAATCTCTTTGGTTCTGACTTTCAATAGTGTTCATAATATTTGTACTGAAATGAAAGTTCATGTTTTCCATTATATATTTCTTAACAACTTCATTATCTCAATTCAGATAATTTTGCAAAAAATAATATATATATATATATATCTTAATTCATATTGGGAACAGTGGGCTTTATTTGGTACAGACCTGTAATAAATGTTGAATTTTTATAAACCTATATTTAATACAAGATTATTTTTAATACACCAATAATAACAAATTAAAAAGAAATTAAACTTAAAATTATTATTAGATTTTTCTAATTAACACTGAAATTAAACAAAATAAATGTATGCACATTAAAAAGGAAGCCTTAAATAAAGTTCAGGAAAAATGTTTTGATGTTGATATGGACTAAACAGTATTAATTCTGGTATCTTGTTACATTCATCAAAATTCTTGGTTTCATATTTACGCTTTTTTTTTTAACTCAGTAAAATGTAGCATTATTAACGAGAACCAATTGTGGAAGATATAAATGAAGACAGAAGTTGAGAATATGTAATTAATAGAAGTTTTGCTGCAGATTTGAGCTGAAGTTGTTACATGTTTAATTACATTACTTTTTAAAGAAAAAAGTTTTATATTTTTCTATTATTAATATATTAAATTAAGTACAGTAAAAAGATGAAAAATATAGACAGTATAGTCAAATAATACTGACTTTTTAAACATTCAGAAAATGTTTAAAAATCACTGCTGTTCTCTGCAAAAATCTGTATTGTAATGCAAATTTGATAGTTTTCCCAAGAACAGATAAACTACTTGTGAGGAATAAGTCTAGTTGATTTATAACTGTTTCTGCCAAATCTTCAAGTACTACAATGGGACATTTAGTCACATTTTAGAAATTGGACTTTTCTCATTGAAGAAGATTCACTGATTGTGAGACGGAAAATTGTACTAAAAATAAGTATTTCTACCCTTTTGGAAGTTCTCTATAAGTGTAGAAAATACAGACAGAAATTCAGCAAAAGAATGAATCAAGTATTTGAAGAAAAAAGACAAATTACTTACCATCTCAATCTTGTTGCCCTTCTACAGTCTTTTGTTTCATCTTCAATGACAGTGTTGATTTTAGGGTTGTAGATAGTGTTCAATTTATATTCAAAAAGGTTTATTATTCTGGCCAGTCTGATCGACACACACAAAGGTTTTTGTCAGCTGCAAAGACATAAGTACAAAGACTATTTTGAAAATAGGTTTTTTTTATTTATTTTTATTTTATTTTTTTTTTACACACAAAAAAAATGAATAGATAAGGAACAAAAGAATAAGGTCAGACAATTTAAAAGAATTTTTTCAAGAACATTGAACTCGGCACTAGATCAATAAAGAGAAGAATTTAAATGCTGTCCTCCTGGATTGTACATACTAATATCACCATCATCTTACATTGACCAAATTCACCATCTTCATTTTTGAGTCATCTTTAGACATATGTGGGATCTGGTAAATAGTTTTACACAGTATTAGTTTCACAGAATAAGAATTTTAGTTAATGTTTCCCTGGCTGCTGCTTTAAAAATTTGGTGTTTCCTGCAGACGGTTGGAAGATATTTTATTTTTTGAAATGTCTTTAAATCAATTATTGGAAAATTCTGCAAGCATTTTGATGAACCGAAAACTATACAATTTTTTTCTTCTATTTTATTCAGTATTCACTCATATTTAAGTAAAGTGATTTTATATTATGATTTTTATAGCATTTTTTATTGTATGAATGACATTTTTGTTGTCATATAAGACACACTTAAAAACCCAATTCTGAAACTTACCCATCACCTCATAAAGCAAAGGTAGTGTTATTTGTTCTAGATTAGCATATAAACATCCATGTTTAAAAATAATCATCCTATGATGATCTCAGAATAAAACAAAATGGAATAAAAAAATAATTTAATTCTCATAACAAATTATGATAATGTTAAAAAATATCTATTCGGTTGTGTCATAAGTAATTTCCATTGTTTAGAAACAATTTTTATCATTGAACTATCACCCTAAATATTAATATGTGTGAGTTAAAAATAAATTTGTACTACACTAACATAACTGTTTTTGTATGGCAGTGACAGCATATACAGTGGATGAAATAAAAATGTGTTTTCTCTGTGACAATGAAAGGCCACATACAGCAAGAATAACAATGGAAAGATTATGGAATGTGGATGGTCTGTTCTAAACAACCTGCCATATTCACTAGACATTGCATCAAACCATTATTTTTGCAATCACTGCAAAATGTTATCATGGAGAAAACTGTCTCTAAGGAAAACCAGATTCAAGTCTTTGTCAAAACTTTTTCACATCCAAACCTACAGAATTTTAATCAAAATTTATCATAAAGCTGTGGAATAATGGACAAGACATTCCAAATAATGGTGAATATATAACTGAATAAAATATAATTCTACTTTATTTCTGGAAAAAAGTTAAACACAAATGGAAATTATTTATTTTATATATATATATATATATATATATATATATATATATGAATAAATCATCCGTTGAATGATATAAGCTTTATCGAAATATTCCTTACTTGATTATAGGTGAGTATCATATAGTGGGGAATGCATGTTGATAATATTCTACCATGCTGGTTTTCTCATATTTTATTTTTTTTTAAATTACGTCAATATAAAAATAAAAAAATTCTTCTTTTAATTTCCATCTTCAAGCTCTAATTAATAAGTTTGTAATTATCGGTGCCTTTTAATTTTTATAATATTTTTATTAACATTCTTAATTGTGCAACAAAGATAAAAGCTTAAAAGAAATCATCCCTGAAAATTTTCCACCAAGGACAGTCCAACTGAATCTGTATTTATTTAAAAAGCATTTCTTTAAGTGACAACTTGAAACAATTACACAAGAATTTGAAAATGTCATATAATAAAGTAATTGAAATATTTTTATATATCAGTCCAATTTTATGTAAATGAATGACAAAATTGAAAAAATTCTGTGTCACGTATTTTGTCCTTGAGAAGAACTTCAGACCAAAGTAATGTTTTTGTTGATGGAATTATATGTGTAGGAGTGAAAGGGAAAGTTATAACAATTCAAGTGTCTTTTACAATTACACAATGACCGTAAATGTTGAAACACTGATATTTTTTCACTCCTCAGATATGACATAGTGAATCTACTTTTTAGCTGCAGACTTAGCAATTAATTCAATATACTCTTTCCACATCAGCTGAAAACGTTAGTATAAGAAATTACTCTCGTAGAGGTTAGCATCAGCCATTCTGATATAAGGTAAAAAGAGTTTTCTCAGATGATTGGAAGACAGTGGTTTCATTTTTAAGGCGTTAAAATTAACAAACCTCTCCTTGCCCCATTTACCGACAGATTGTAGGTTATTTTTAAGCTAGAACAGTGCAATCTCTTGTCTGTACCACTTTTTTGTGTTAACACCATTCTTTCTTTGTAACCTTTCTGCCTTATTACTGTTGCTTTACTTAATTTTGTCTTGCAGATTTATATATATATATATATATATATATATATATATATATATATATATATATATATATATATATATATATATATATATATATATATATATATATATATATATATATATATATATATATATATATATAAAATATATATATATATATATATATATATATATATATATATATATATATATATATATAATATATATATATATATATATATATATATATATAGTGAACTTGGAAGTCAAAACTTAGGGCAACAGTCTGTTTCATGCTAGGCGTAACGCAATCTGGCTGACAATTGCATCTAGCATGAAACAGACTGTCGCCTCTAAGTGTTGACCTCAATATTCACTTTATATTTACACATGCTCTATCTCTGATATTGAGCACTTTATCCCATAAATATAGCAAACCTTAAAACTATATTTCTTCATATATATATTGTTTACATCAATATCTGTCTATATCTCTGAGATGAGGTATTAGGATTATTTGCATTATTCAGACTATTATCCTCATCTTCACTGACATATTCACAACATTTTGGCCATTATATGCTCTAGCTTTCTTCTAGAATTTCAAGCCAGACCCTTTATTTCATCCACTGGGGTAGATTGTTCCAGTTCCTCATGCCATGCCCCTTCCAGATATCTCATGACATCTGGAAGGGGCATGGCATGAGGAAAGCAGTCTGAATAATGTAAATAATTGTTTTCCTCATGTTATTTTTGCCCTGTTCTTTTCTTTCTTGTATTATAGTTTATAGGAAACTTTGTCAATTCTGTTTTTTGGGTATTTCTGGCAATTACATTAACCATGGCCAGTTACTCTACACCAATAATAATGATTATCATGATCATCATCCACCTGACGAAAGTACTTACAATAATTCCCAAATATCTGAAGAAATATTTAAAAACAAAGATTTCAGTCCTAAGAAACATTCCAACCTCTGAGAAGTCAGACAAAATTTAGAATAGAGGAATACATAATTTTAACCAGAGTATTTATACAAGTTATTCAGATTTTATATGCATTAAAAAAATAGCTTTTAAGAAACAAAATGGAAAACACTAACAGTCACCATTTTTCAAATCATGTCTTTTTTTTTTTTTGGCTTCTCAGGTAAACTCATTTATCAAATGGACAAATTAAATCTTAAATGCATTTTCAAACTAAAAAGCTGCTAACGAAGGCTGTAATTAGCGAGAGATATTGAAGAGAAATTTCTCAAAATACAATGAAAAATAAAATTTTGAAAATGCAAATGCTATAGGTTTTATTTTTGTTTTAATTCTCATTTTGGGATATTTGTAAACATTTTACACAACTCTTGATTAATCAAAATCAGAAGAACAGTATTTCTAAGGTTTTTTGAAAGAATTTCAATCACTTTATTTTCTAGTCAGCTGAAACTGCCTCAATATATTTTCAATTAAAATATGCGAAACATAATCATCATATCCATAATTAGATTAAAATTAATTATTGACTGTGGAAAGAACTTTTCATAGTTATTCAAAAAGCTTTCTTTAGCAGTTTATTGACAAACAAGTGAAATAATTCATCGTCAAGAATCCAGATCCTTTGGCAATTAAATCTCTTCATTTTAGTATGATCGAAAAGAGGGAGACATTTTGAAACTCCTCTTCACTATAACCAAAATCCAGAATTATAAATGTATCAAAGCAGAAGCTTTTTGTTAAGAAATGTTTCCAAGTTTGTGGATGATCACATCAACTCCATAACCATACAAATTTTAATATAAACCAGTGGTAATGGTGACATTAGTCATTTTCATACAAATAGCTTTCAATATTCATTGACTCAACAGTCAGCTGCCTCTTGACTGAAATTTATAGAATCTTTCTCTTGTGACAATTTTTATTTTTTAGGAAAATAGACTTACAAAGTTCACTGTTACAGTTCTTTAGAGTACTGATGGGAATTTCCTTCCTAACCTTTTGTTTAAGATGGTGTAGAGAGTCAACATCTTGCTGATATAATTATTTCATTGGGCACCTTAAATTCAATCTGATATCATTTTCATCTTTTTCTATTTTCTAAATTTGTTTTTTACCCACATAATGGATTTATATGTTAGCATTCACAAAAGGCTTATGGTGATATCATGTTGAAAAACTGGTTCTAATTTGATCACTGAAATTAAGCAATGTTGAACCTGGTCAGTATCTAGATGAATGACAGCTTGGGAATACCAGGTGCTGTTAGCTTCATTGTGTGGTCTCAAGTGATGGATAATGGCTTGGAATTGTTAATCAGAGAGCCAAGTCCCAATTCCAGCTGGGTTCGTTACATTCATTTGACAAACCATGTGGCACCCAAGAAGGGAAAGTTTTAGAATTTTCATTTGGTAAGTTAACATTTAACTTTTTGTTAATTATTCAAACCATCTTCATATTCATCAAATTAATTGTTACCATATATAATTTTTTTACTGGTTTTGATATCACTAGTCTCACAGTTCATCACCAAATTTTCTCTTATGTGGAACCCCCTCACTGCTATATATATATATATATATATATATATATATATATATATAGGGTGTATTTCTCTGTATTAATAGTAGTTCTCTTTGCTTTTTGGTCACTTGTAGCATATGATGCATCCAGAAACAATTTCTACAGTTATGGATATTTTATCAGTTTGGCTTGTATCCAGCATGTCAGGCCATCGTTATGGATAATAGATGGACATTTTTTTATCGTCATTCAGCGAGGTTGTCAACAGACTTACCCCTTCCCTCATTTATGTTCTTATATATTTGGAAGATTCAATAGACTTGTCATTAAGCCTACATTAAACTGAAGTAAGCATTAATTTTTCTATCAGAGATTTTACAAGTACCTATAAGAAATCATTACAGGATATAAATAAGTTGTTTCAGCACAAGTCTTCTTGTAGACTCCTTCAATAACTGAAATACTCAATAATACAAGCAGAGGAATGGTATGTTCCATAATGTTCAGACTAGTTAATATGAATTTCTGCAATAAAGAGTTATTATTTACATGCACAATACTGCCCTCATTATACACTTTGGTCTTATTAAATGGTAAGTTTAGGCTTAAGATTTCAGATTATTCAATCAGGATTCTTCCATAGGACTACAAGCGAGTGAATTAAATTATTGGTTTGTGAATTTGCTAACAATTTGATGATTGTGAGTTCAATCCCTGTGCTAGGCAGTATATAGTTTGAATCAGTTGAAATGGGATTAGATCTAATGTCTCCACAATTTCCAGTCCTTTGTAGTTCTTAATAAATTCTTGTCTTTTTGCTATCTCTCCTTATCCCTGTTCTTCCAACCATTTACACAAGCTCATTATGGATGCTACTCAGTGCTTTACTATGTCATGTGATGAACAATTTTATCTATGCCTCTTTCCTCATAATATACCCTAGAAATTTCAACTGTCTCTTTAGGATTCTTTCAATGTCTGTTGTTTCTTATTACCACTTTCTCTAAAACTGAGCACTATTAAATAAGAACCAGATAAGATATCCCTAGGCATAGTCAGTAGAATAAAAATAACCTAGGCCTGTAGTTTAAATAAACAGCTCAGCTGTGATCATTGCAAAAATGAAATGACAATAGTCTGCATGTAAACAGTTTTAATAAATTATTTGTTAGATTTTGAGGTATTTTGTTCAGCTTCAGATGGAATAAAGGAAACCTTGTTTTTATCAACAGCAGAACTATCAAAAACAGTACAGCAAACTGGCTAATTATTCAGTAAGAATATTTCCTATGGAAAACTAAGATCATGGATGTTTTTATTTTCCAATTTAATTAGCATGTCTTGTATACATACACTCTCCACTTAACCAGAAATATATTATCATATAATTTCAACATTACCATTATAAAAATTAATTGAAACTGTCATCACATTTTGTTGCTCTATTTTTTCTCAACAATGTTTGATCTCATAACCTAAATAAAGAGAGACTTCACTGTTTGCATGCTTTGAAAAGCATCACAATGTTATAACTGAATTTTTATTTCAAGCCATACTTTCTGTTTTAACCCATATCCACCTGCTGTCTGTTTAAACTGACACCTTTATAGTGGAACACACCTATTCTATAGTTAATAGACTCTCCCACCTATAATAAGTAGGAGTAGTAGCAGTTGCTGAATCGCTCAGTGAGTTGGTCAGTCAGTCGATGTCGGACGACCGTTAGTCGGATACTAAAAGTATCAGCCACCACAACTAGATTTCTCTGCATCATTACCTATTATATCAAGTTCATAACGTTTTGTTCGTCGAATCTATTTTAGGACCGACTTAGTGAAATACAAGCCTCCACTGTGAACTACTCTACAATACTTCCAAATAAAATTACATGTTATCTCCATCTGCTGCAAGCTGTCTAACTCCCATGACTTTTCAATTTTTCCAGAACAACATATCTCTATGAATGACCTAGGCTAATGTGAAATGCATGGTTTTCAGTTACCATCTCTAGACTAATTGCCATCCAAACTAGAGATCCCAGTCTACACTGCTATTTAACCCTTTGGTTGGCGAGGAGATGAGATGTACTCATGCCTTTCACAAAGGGCATTTGTGCAAAAGTCAACATAATAAACTTGGATGAAATTCAAACTCAGCTCATTGTTTTTTTTTTCTTTCTGATCTATTATACTACTTTTTTTTTTTTTTTTACCCTGTACAAGGCCCAAGGGATACTCAAGGTAGATTATTACATTAAGGGATAGTTTATATGGATAGGAGGGGGAAGATAATGTTTAACTCTAGATTTTAACAGATTAAGATTGTAGCGAATGGGGAGTCTGTTCTACAGAGCAGTGGTTCACAGGAAGAAGCTATTTGACTGGAACTTACTTCTTGCCGATAGAATACACAGGGAATGGGGGTGGTTTACTGCACCTATTTTTTTCACTTAAAGTTAATTTCCCAATATTTTTTACTTTCCAAAATTACATTTGTTTTTGTTTTTTTCTTTTTTCGAAATTTAGGAAAAAAATTCATGTTTAAACAGAATATGGGTCAAGTTGATACAAACTTTTTTTTTATATATATCTTGTGACTATTTTTCCTAAAGTTCATTTTTACTTGATTTTAGCTCAAAACTTTGACATTTTTCAGCATACTTCAATGAAATTTTCAATTACCAAAATTACTGTTTATAATTATAGTTTAGACATTTTTCAAAAGAAGTTGTCAGCTAAAACAGGAGGAGATATCTTTAGAATGGGTTAAGTGTGTGGCATCCATCAGGCAAAACTCATTAGCCATTATCCTAATTAATCTAACAGTACTATTCAAAGAAATATTTATCAGTCACATACAAAGTCAGCAGTTGTGGTTAAAAAGATGAATATCAGTGACAATGAACAAAATACCTCCAGTTAAACTACTCTATACAAAAGGAGACTATGACCTCAGAGAAAAAGATACTTATACTCTCGATTGAAATTTGAGATAAAAAAAATCACATGGATGAACAGATTTGAAATTACCGCAAAGACCTACATGCTGAGGAACTTTTAGTCTTCGTGCCCACAAGTGCCCTCAAACTGTAGAAATTCAGCCTGTTTATACAGAAAAATACATGAACAGAATTCAATTCTACATACATAGTATAGTGATAGCTTAGATGTGGCACAAGGCCAAAAGTATGGGGCACCAGTGAGGATTGAACTCACTACTCAGTCGTAACTGATCTAGCTAGACAAGCTTTCTAACCATTATCACCTAAGTCTGAGCACCAACACTGAAGGAAATCAAAGGATTTGCAGACATTCCAACCTTACGGTAGCTTTCAATAGTGTAACCAGTCTTCATAACATCCTTACTTAAGTTGGTTCTTCACAAGAAAAAAGAAAGACTACATCTACAAAATCTAATGCAAACCAGCTTACTCTTTAAAGACAGACATGAGAACAATAGCTAAGCCATATGCAGTTGGGAAATAGAATAGTAGACAATACTTTGAGGAAAAAATGATTTACACTACCCTTAAATGAGATAAGTTTTAATTAATAAAGAGAAGAATGAGAAAAGTCTGAGTAACCATGTTGATAAATCCATAAGTAAGGCTCAGCTGATTTCTTTGCTTCTGAAGGAAAAGGACAAAAAAATCCCATTTACGAAATCTTATGTTTTGGCAAAAACGTTTTTTTTTTTTTTTACTGTTAGTTCACTCAATTGGCTGAATGGTCAACTGGTTTATCCTCTCCATATTTTCATTTATGTTTTTATGTATTTGAAAGATAAAATGAACTTTTTATTTTCGTTTTTAATCCTATCACCCCATGCAAGTCAGTAATGTCAATAAGACACAAGAGGTTAATGAGTGTGAAAGAATAAGAAAAAAAGAGAACATTATTAAGGAGTGAAAACAATAGAAGACAGTAGATATAAATTGACATTGCATTTAAAATTTTTGAAGATGAAATTTGGCTGGAAAGGATGGAAAAGTGTGAGAAAAGAAACTGTTAGCATAGAACTTATGGTTACATCTAGCCAATCAACAGAATTGATGAGACTCTGCCATCAATCTAGTACTGCACTTAAACTCATAAAGTCTAGCTACTGTAGCTAAGAGTTCATCTGAACAACTACTATATGAAAGTATTTATAAAAAAAGACACAGAGAAGCTATATTATGGTGGTGAGAAAGTGACTGAAGCTGAGATGCATTAAGCATATGATAAACTGAATCTCCCTACAATCAATTTGTCAGGAAGGTGAATGTTATTGATCTGGGAAGGTAATCCCAGTATGTGACACCTTAGAAAAGTGTTTGAAAATCCTAACAAATGTTGACCCAAAATATCTGAGTACAATTGCATAGACAGAATTGATTGAAAGACATTGATAGTTGTGATAGAATGAAGTCATGAGTCATAGTAAAAGAGGGTTTGTGCGGTATTGTACAAACTGCTGATCATGCCAAATCATGCACTCTTTCAGAAATTGTAAGGCCTACTCTGCATAGTTGTTGTATAAACTACAGATGGGTTGTGTGTGTTTTGAACAAAACATAAAAAATGCCTGAGCAGTCATCTGCAACAGAGACTGGTTAACCACCCTAGCAGGTGGGTGTGTTTGGAAAATGAGTAGATAGTCATTATATACTAATTAAGTATACTGGAATATATTCAGATATGTGACTGCACATTTCTAATAAAGTTCGTAATAACATATAAGCAAATTTTAGTATAAGAAGCAAGCAATCAGTAAGTGAAAATGGTAATTCAAGTAGGTCTTTTTAATATAAAATATTAAAAAGATCCATAAAGAGAGCTCAGTGTATAGTATACTGAGCAATATTATATACATCAAAGGAAAAACTTAATGCACATCAAAATTTCAGTTTTAGATCATAATTTATTTTAACAGGTAAGTTTTAAATACTTGTCTCATCTTTATGATGATGCGGATTTTATTCTAATGTATTTCTTTAGCTTTTACTTGCATTTTCTCAACCACCACATGTGAACATTGGTTAATAGATTCATATCTTAAATAATACAAAATCCCCAGAAAACAGATTTTCTCTGGGAAGTGTTTTGAAAGAGGACGATAAGTGTGACACTTAGATCCAAAGATGTATTGGGATGGCCAAAGATGCATTTCCAGACCTAGGCAGATTATTACAAAAGAGGATTTCTTTGGTAACAAAAAAAAGAGTACTGAGCTGCTTTGTGACATCTGCCCTCCTTTACGGCAGAGAAAGTTAGAAGGTCTCCTCAAAGATAAAGAAGAAACTCAAGGCAATGGAGGTGGTTCTAAAGAAGGACTCTAAGGATATCAAGGACCAAGCGTGTGAACAACGATGAGATCTTAGAGAGGATGCAAACAAGGAGGAAGCTTATACTTATCAGGAAGAGGCAGCTGAAATTTCTTGGACATGTAATGAGAAAGAGGGCTTGGAGAATAGAGAGAAAGAGAGACAAGGGAAAGCAACACATGACATAGGGATAGAGGGAAGTGGAGAGCCACCCACATCCTGAATGGACATGGCACTTAAAAAGAAAGAAGGTCAAGTGTCTGGACTTCCTGTTATGTTTTTTTTTTAAATATTGTCTGCATAAATTTAAGTCAATCATAATTTCAGTTTGATGAAACAGGTATTAAAAACTTATAGTTGAATCAAATTATAATTTATAACCAAGTTTTCTATAATGTGTTATGTTTTTCCATTGGTATATATATATATATGTATGTGTGTGTGTGTGTGTATACGCAATATCCTTGAGGAAGGTATGAATCCATCTCTTCTCCTACCAGCTGTGGGTAAAAAGTAAGGCAGACTGGGTCCTAAAGCCTTGGGTTGCAACTGGTCTAGGAGAAGGACAACTTTGAATTCACAATCTGGGTAGGTCATTTGGGGAGCTTGTGACACATGGTGTACATTAATTCTTTGCAATCAGCTAAAAACTGTCACCAATTCTCCACAAGCCTACATCACTAATAATAGTCTGGTTGTTCTGTTCTAAGAACCGAGTTGCTGTACTCTCTCATGTCAAAATATATATATATATATATTTATATATATATATATATATATATATATGTGTGTGTGTGTGTTTTCATACATCATTTTCAAGAGAATAGGTTAGTTTGTTATATTGCTATCAATTGTAGTCTTGTTTATTCTGCTATCAGTGCCAACAAAATGTCTCAAACTCAAACAATAGGCAAAATGAATCAATAATATCGCCATAGTAACATTAACATTCAGAATTGAAATTTGATAGTTTAACTGTTGAATTTTGTAATTTTTTATCTAATACTTTTTCAGCAAATCTTGGCACTCTATCTCTATGTTATGCAATGCAAATATTGACGATGAACTTAATATAAGAGATATGCTAATGTAAATTCTGAATTGTCCATTATATTAACAAAAACATCTTAAGTCTACTTGTTACTCCATTAGTTGTTAAGTTATGTTGTGTTACACCCTGCCATTACCTCAGATAAATATTGGACTATTAAGAAAAAGAAAACCTTGTAAATTTTTCTATTTGTTCCCCCTTACTTCTTTAAATAATGATCTCCATTCCTATTTATAATTGTTATTGTAATATTCTCTTAAATTTGTTAACCTCCGATATTTAATGATGCAATAATAAGGGAGTTTTCATAGTTATTTTGTACTTGTAGAATTCACAATTAGCTTATTCAATCATTTAATTAAGAATTATGATTCATCAAAAAATTCAAATACAAGAACCACAAAATATACATGGGTATTACTAGTTAGTAAAAAGTATTTGAATGTTTTTAGTGGCTTGGTTATTTTTAATCATGTGATTTTGATGGCACTATACAAGAAAATTTCATTACACTTTTTTTTAATATAATATAATTATCTTAGTTATCTAATTAAAACAATATTTTCCACTCTTTTATAGGAAATATTCTTCAGTCATTTACTTTCCACTCAAAACAAAAATAGTTTACAGTTTATAACAAGGTAACCTAAATAGACTGGTTCATATGATTAAATCAATGTCACTAAGTACAATAAAAACAAAATGGATACAAAGCAATAACATATCTTCAAGAAAGTGTTATTTCCATATTCTTTTACTTATCTTCTGATGTTGAATTATTAATTCTGTGCAGAATTTCTGCATATTCTTCATCTGTTCCATGCCATATTGAGACTATAACTTTGGGCCATTTTGATAGAAGCCTCTTGATATGAGCAAGTTACATCAGTTTAAGTCAGAGATAAGAACTAGTTCCAACTAACTTATCTTCCGATATTTAATAAGCTCACAACTTAAAATATCTGTCCAAAAATTATATATGCGGTAACCAAAGAAAAAAATCCAAATAAACTATATAGAAAATCATTTCTTATTCACATTCCAAAATGAAAAACGAAAATAAATTTTTTTAAAATTTAATCAAAAACCTATTTTTGATTAACAATGTCAAAAGCTGATAACACCGACCTGAAAAATACTTTAAACAGAATGAATTTTGTAAGGTCTCTATTATCATACATTTTCTTCACTTTTATTTTTGATATTTTTCAGAAAATATTTTGCTTGTCTTGATATTAAATTAGATTTCATGTGGAATAAGCTTAAATGCAATATGCTATTCTTGACAAGAACCATGTTGAAGTGATAAAATGGAACATTTTGTTCTTTGCCTTATCTTATTTCTTTTATCTGAAACTATATTGTTGGAGGTCAAAAATATTTACTTCTCTTATGACTTTCATTATTTCCAAGAGATTTTCTTAAATTAACATTCATTGCTTTCTTAATATTCCAACCTTTTTTTTTTTAAGAGGTGAGGTATTTATAGAAAAAAGTATTCTATAAAAGAGCCAATTATAAACAAACTTTTGTTACAAATACATTGTCCGTTTTAATCTATAATCTATGATAATACACCTGTGAGAATATAATTTGAGATTTGTATTTTGAGTCCATTTCACTAAAGTTGTTAGAAAGAACACCATGAATGCAAAACATTGAATTAATTCAAATTGTTGATCTTCAATTATTTTTAAGTATCTCATAGTAAGAGAATTTTTTTCTCAGCTTGACCAAACTCTAAACTTTTGGAATGTTAAATAAAAAAAAAATAAATCTGAATGAAACTATAAAGAATTGTATAAAATTCCTTTCAGATAAATTAAATAAAATAATGTATGATGTCAGAAGAATCCAAGAGAAATTATTCATAAATTTTTCATCAAATTTTAATTCTCACTTGAAATGTATGTAGAAGTGGAAATATATCAGATATAGACAATGTTCAATTAAGTAAAGAGTCCATTACTCAAATTTTACAAGAACAAAGGAAAGATAAGAATAATTTCTTAGAAAATATGGCTTGAAGTCTGAGTTTCTTGTATATCTTTTGATCACTTCATTTAAAGGGGGTCCTTTTGAGCAGATTTGTCGAGATGAACAGACAGTTTTAGCTGAGTGACTACAGCCTATTTCAAAGTTTTATATAGGAGAACTGTTTTGCTTTTAAAATATACAAACATGGAGATATCTGAACTTACTCATACCAACAGTGATTGGTTGAAAATTTACACTTTATGCTTTTTTTTTCTATTACATGTTCAGATTATTTTATTTTTGGTAGGAGTTTTTACTGGTGCTAAATGATGAATCTATCATCCATAGTACTAATCATATGTGGTAGTTAAAGATAAATTTATGCTACAGTTACATACCTCAGTTTTGGCACTGCCACAGTAGTGTACACAGTGAATCAAAGAATAAATTTCTTAACCTCACTAATGAAGGTACTGAAAATGCATTTACATTACATACTGGAATTCAAGCAAGAGCATAATAATATAGAGACATCTACAAAAATATATAGTGTTTATGATGAAGAAGTCATAACTGATCGACAAGTGTGAAATTGGTTTGCAAAGTATCTTTCTGTAAGAATATCTTTAGAAGATGAACTTAGACTGAAATGTTCATTGGAATTTGAAGATGTAAAGTCATTAGTGGAAAGTAATCGGTAGTTAGCAAGTTCAATTTAGTCAAAATCACCTGCAGGTTAAAAGGAAGCAAATTGAGAGGCTGCCACTTTTATGTGCCATGTCCTTTCAGGTCATTGGCAATCATGGCTCTCCACAATTTCTTGGTTTTTGTAGTTCTTAATAAATTTATCTTTTTATTATCTTTCTTAAACCTTGTTCTGCTATCCGTTTTCTCAACTTCACTACATAGGTTGTGCATTGTTTTCTTCCATTGCTATCCTAATATGCCTTCAGATTTCAATATCACACTTTCTGGCCTCTGTTAAAACACTTCTCAAATATTTAAATTGTACTTATTTAATTTTGGTATTTCCAAATTGTAATTTGCATCACTGCCATGCATTCAATCTTCTTGCAATTGATGTTTTGTCCTTTCTTCTTACTTTCCTTCAAGAAAATTCCTATTGTGAATTAAACTTACTACAGTTATTATGACTTGTGGGACTAACTTGCTAGCCATTGTTCCATGATGAGGCAGCTAAATTTATATTTGTGAAAGTTATTGTTGCATGGAATAAATCTGTCTGAATACAGATTCAGTGTAGAGATTTTTAAAATCAGTTTGCAAAGTGAAAGAGAAATCAGGAGAAATAAAAGATAAAAAATAAAAAAGACAAGCAAAACACAAATCTACTGATTTGTGCTAAGTTACTGATATTTGTTTGACTACTGTGACTGGATCAAATGTAAACCTAATCAATCACCATATAAATTTACATTAAATATTAAAGCAGACCAACAGCTAAATTATCCCCCTAACAATTACATCCTCCCCAGAAGAGTGATAAAATTCTACAGTGAATACTTCTAGGAATATTAACACTGTAATTTTGATAGTAACAGAAAGAATTTTTTATTCTTTCATTGTCTGTTGTGCTTTGTAAAGTAAATACTTGAAGTGAACAAGACATGATTTTACTGACAAATGCTGAGGATATTATAGACATCTTCATCAGTCCCATGACTAGGTGTGGTCATAGGGTCACTGTGCAGCTAAGCACCTGACCAGCTCCCTTTACATGTTTTGGTTGTGTGCCAATGTCTGAAACTTTGTGAATGATCTTCCAGTACACTCAGTGACATTGTTTGCCTAAAGTGAAAGTTTGTATGCTGGCAATGGAAAGATTGTTGGCACTTATAATGTACATATACCATTTCAATAACAGGAGTAAATTTTAAGGAGAATACTAGATACAAAGAGACTGTTCCTAACAATGAGAAAGACAGCTATAATATTAGGGACACATTTGTAGGAAGAAGGAACGTTTAGAGAACTTAACACTTCCAGGGTATATCAATGGCAAGTGATGTATGTAGAGGAAAATATTAGATTACTTACTTAACATGTTTGATTGATTTGTTTTTTATGGCTTAGCAAACCTTTGCAGATGACTTAACTCCAGATAATATTTTTTTAGATTTTAATAATCTTTTGCTGATAATGATTTACTGATACAAGTCTTAATAATTAACCCATAGCTGGAAGAAGAGGAGATGGATTCATATCTTTCCCAAGGGTATTGGCATGTAACTGAATATAATGAACCTGACAGAAATTGAAACTCAGCACTCCAATTTACAATTCATTTCAACACCCACACATCTAAACTTACAGCACCTGGTATTCCCAAGCTGTCACCCATCTAGGTACTAACCAGGCTTGACATTGCTTAACTTTAGTGATTGTATGAGAACCAGTGTTTCAGTGTGATTCAGCTGTAAGCCTCAACAAGTTTGATTAAATGGTTAAAGAAAGAACTGCCACTAAGGAAAATGGATTGTGGAGATGGACAGTACAAATGGTGTAAGTGTTGAGTTAATTCCCCTTGGCAAAATATCCTGCAGTACAAATGGTGTGAAAATATCCCACAGTACAAATGGATGTTTAAAGGTGTTTGATGACAGACATTGAGGAACCTAATCAATACTTTTAGAAATGTGTTATCCCTTAGTTATAATTCTAATATAATAAGCAATTAATATTCAAATTTGAGCATATTGAGACATTTTGAAAAATTTCAACATGTTTGTGGAATAACTATTGTAATTGTCTTTCAGAGCTGACCTTGTCAGGCATTAACTGCTTTGTTTAAAATTACACCCACTTATGTAAAATGCAAATAATAAGAAAACTGCCCATTTCACAACAAAGGCAGAACATTATCAAAGAACAAAAAAACATTTCTGTGTTTAATGTCAGGAACTAGATTCTATTATATAGAAAAATTGAATAGTGGTAAATAAATCAATATCTTAATTAAAAACGCTATGGTTTAATTTTTTTCACTTTGATAGACAAGTTCTAGCAAGAGTCCAGACAGCCATAATGACTGAAAGGCAATAAATGGAAGACAAATTAATTTACAAGAAGAATGCAAACTTGGAATGGCAATTTCATTTTGTTAAGTCTCAGAGGTATGCCTGCTGAATGGAATTAATTTGGTGATGTGGGTCATTGAAATCAGTGGTTGCCAACCCAATGGTCAAAATAAAAATTATCAAAAGTATGATCCTGAGAGTCAATGGAAAGTTGAAAAAAAATAGTGAAATAGGAAAATTTTAAAAGTAAAAATATAGTGTAAATATATTTACATCACAATTTTGGAAGATAAATCATCACTGAAAGAAATGCAAGAATACAGGTGGAGATAATTCGTGTGGGTCATGTGAGGGCTGTTTAGTGATGCCTCTCCATACAGTGATGAAGGTGGCAGTCAATTTCAGTTTGCTTACAGTAGCAAAACCATGAAGTTGCTTCGTTTAGACCAGGCCCCACATGGCACAAGCAGAGGCTAAATCTGCCTCCCCAATAGCTTACAAGTCCATGGTACCCAGATATAGAAAAGACTCCAGCTTGCAGTCCTAAATTTGGGAAAACAGAAGACTCACTGTTTTTCATTTGTGGAATATGTCCTTGCCTCAGACATAGATGAATTTGGCCCCTTTGAATTTGGAGTCCTGAAAATGGCTTCTCCAGATAGGTGTATCTCCCTATTATATACAAGATTCTTTTTTTTGTGTCTTCTTACACTCTGCTTTGCTGTGTAGATGTATTATTCTCCGTGTGGGATACTTCTATATATGTAAATATAGTTTAGTGTATGTCTTAGTAGTTTAAAGTGTCTTTAATAACAAAGCATGTTTGTTATTCCTTTTCCTTCTAGACATTCCAATTCATCTGTGAAGTAGTGTTATCATGGATATAATGATGCTCATAACAGGGGAAATAAATTAGAGAATAAATCTTTCTCCTATTACAGACCCATTCTAAAAGCTAATCAAGGTACAGAGAAACAGAAAATAATTTGTTAGAAACAAAGAAAAGAGTGCCCGATTGCTATGTGCTGTCCATCCTCTTATATGCTAATGAATGCTGAACCATCTCCCCATGGATGACAAGAAAACTAGGAACAGTAGAAATGTGGTTCTCCATTAGGAAAATGAAAAATTCCATGGGCAGAGAGAATAAGCAACAATGAAGCCTTAAAGAGCAGCAGAAAGAACACTTCTAATCAGAATCAGGAAAAGATAGCACTTTAGACACATGAGAAAAGAGGGCTTGGAAAAACTATCATCACAGGGCATAGGAAAGTGAAGTAGAAAATTGTAGTGAGCCACTTATCTGACAGGCTTGTGTGAATGAATGGCAGAAGGTGGGTAGCTATAGCAAAGAGAGAAACAGTCATAAGGGATACAAAGTTGTTAAGAGTCATTATCACTGATATTCTGAATGGGCATGACACATAGTTTGAGAGTCTCCTCTCTTTCTAATAAATAGTTATTAATAATAAATCACTGGTAAATATATGAAAATACTTTATATAATTATATCTGTTCAAGCCAAATACTTCTAAGTGAACATGACTGTAGTCAAACATTAATATAACAAAAGCATTGATAAATATTTAAACATATTCAATAATAATGCTCTCGTCAATTATTGAGCACTTTACTGGCGGAAATTTTGATATATATTAAGTTATATAATTTTAGGTATGTTAATAGTTAAAATCATTATTTAATTAACATAAATTGTTTTGTATTCATTTCTGGTATTACAGTTTTGGATGACTGATATATTGCAAGAGTTATGCAAGACATTTTAATGAATTTTCATTTCCTTTGATCAATATATGAAATATTGAGATATATTATTAAAGTAATATTCAATAAAGTTTATTGGATGAAAGTATGAGGTGGGAAAATGAATTCCTGTTGCTGGCATAGAAAATCAGGCAAATATTTGTAACCAAGCCTGTCCAGATTTGTTATAACTTTGGCTTTCTTGAAAGATGTATACCAGATGAGTCAATAGAGGAAGTTTTATGTGTTCATGTTATTCTGTTGGCTGAAAATGAGTGCAAAGAATCTAGAGCTCTGAACTAACATTAAATTTTTAGTGAAGATTGGTAAAAGTTCTAGTAGAATTTTAGCATTATTAAAAATGGTTCATTAGTAAATATGTTATGAAAAACCTAACTGTATTGAGTGACCCAGGAGGTTCAAAGGAGAATACAATGTACACAAAGACACAAGAAATAGGCAACTAAAAACACAACAGACAGATGTGAATATGGACAGAGTGCAAACCTTGGTATGCTCAGATTGAAGATAAATATTTTACTGAGAACTGAATATGAAAAACAGGATATGGGAAGGAAAAAAATGATACATTAGGAGTTTGTGAGCTTCTGGTTAAGAAATCTATTACAAAAATGGACTTGCCACTTTGTTAACTTGAATTAAAACCCAACCACTCGGAATTTTTGGCTAATTCCAAAATTGAAAATTGACTTGAAATAATAAACAGTCAGTGACAACCTTGGTATCCAGCATCTTCCCAGTCTTCACTTTTCTCTACTTTGTGGAACCAACACACAAGAAGATGCTTTCCCAATTACTACAATCTTAACATCTTCAATTTTAAGGTTAGCGTACATCTTCTAAGCTGTGACTCTTACCTTTTACTCTGTCAACTTCTAAATCAAGTGGCTCTTAGGATTTGTACAAGATGGAAATTACTGTAGAAAAAAAATTACATCAAGTTATTCCAGAAAATGAGTTCCAAGAGTGTTTCCAGCAATGGTGCCATCATCTCATGAAGTGTATAGCTTCACAAGGGGAATATATTGAAGATGACCACAGTTAATAGTGACTAGAAATTCATAAATGAAGAAGCATTTGTCCATTATGATGAATAAAAAAACAAACAGAATACTTCGGCATCTATAATATATTTGCCACATTATGCATGACTTCCAACTAAAGATTAAGAAGAAAGCACCCATAAGCTGAAAAGAGCAGTAACACTTACCACAGTTGCAAAACCTATTTTCCTGATAAATTAGTTTCATAGAAAATTTTTAGAAATTTCAATTGAAAGTAGCCCTAGCTACTTGACCATTGAATTTCAAATGTTTCCTTATAAGGATACAGCTAATATTATCATTAGATTCTCTGCATGTGTGTATGTATATATACCTCCTTAATTTTTAAATAAAATAAAAATTTCATTCAGTATAATTTCAATTCCAGGAAATCATTGGTTCAAGTGATGTAGCATGTATTTTGATAAAATAAGATGAGAATTTACAATAAGTATTTTTTCCACTTTTAAGCTTTTTTTCCAAAAATATTATTTGAAAAGAAACTAACAATCAGGACAGTGAATAAAGAATTCAAATACAGTGAAAAGAATCAAATGGTAAATTATAATAATCAAATAAAAGCAAATATTAAACAGAAAATATATTTGAAATTTATCTTTTGTAAAAGAAACTTAAAACTAAAAATAACTACAGAGATTTTCTTAAATTATGAAAGCAAAACTAAGCTCTTTACAGGATGAGTTTAATACACTGTAAAATTATAATATTTGATATACATTACGAAATCCTAATTTGGATATCTTCAGATTTCTCTTTCTAGTTTCATTTCTTGAATACAAAGCATAAACATCTCTTAACAATGGAAAGCAATGTATATTGTTTCACAGTTTTCCAAATCACTAACTAATAAGTAGCAGATGAATTACTTCTTTTTAAACATTTTCATGGTGGTGTGAATACTTTTCAAGAGAAGAATAAATTGCTTATAAAACCTCCTACTTTTTTGGCTGAAAATAATGCAACAGACTTAAGACAAAAAGTTTTGACTTTTAAGAAAGATTAGAGAGAAGAATACACTTTTCATTTCTACATCACTTTTTTTTTTTTTTGAGCATCAAATTTTATGATTTTTTTTAATTATTAAATTTAATATACAAAATGTTGTATAATATAGAAGAAAATATATTCAATTGAATATTTCATACATTAAAAATAAAATCTAAATTCAATTTTTCATTTAGAATTAACTAGATTCTAAACAATTTTCATTTGGGATAATTTGCATTGAAATGGAGGATTTTTTTAAATGAAAAAAAAAAATGTTGCTTCTCCCCCAACCAAGGGAATTATCCTTCTCTTTGCTTGTCATCCAAGATAAGAGAACCCAGTTTGCTCTGCCATTTAACTAATTGATAAAGACAGAATAGATGGATTCATGCCTTTCTCAAATAGAGTTGTGCAAAAGGCAATACCATAAAGTAGTCTGGAATTAAAACTCAGCTTGCCTGTTCCTCTTTCTAATCTGACATCAATTAAATAATTCACATATCCTAAATAATAAATCTTACCTATGATAGAAGGATTTAAATAAAAAAAAATAATTAAAAATATTTGAAATGATTATGTACAAGGAAGAAATATCCATCTAATTTTTACATATCATTATTACTTACAATGTCACTGTAGATAAAATAATTAAAATAAATGTTTTAATATTTATTTACTCAATATTTGTATGATATCCTGGGTAGTATGAACTACTAGCTGAATATAAAATCACATTTTGAAATAAAATAAATGTGTGAAATCATTTTATTAGTTACTTTAAAACAAGCCATGTATAAAACAGAATTATATACAAGTATTTACCACTATATATAATTATGTATGAATGTATACAAACTGATCTGATTGAATAAATTACAGATATTATGTCTGCTTATTTGAAGCAAAACCCTTTCATATTGACAAATATTTTTCTGTATATTACAATTGAATGAGGCAAGAAATACACAGTAACAGTGAAAGTCACTTATTTCCCAAGTACTTTTCATCTCTTTCTGAGATCATCATCTGGAGTGTGACAAGTAAGGCAAAAACTATGTGTAGCTATCCATTGATATGGTCATAGTTGACCAATAAGGTTTTCTGTTAGAGAGGTAAGCAACTTTTGGAGTGGTTTGATGTCATAGATGCCCTTACAAGAATGGAAACCAAACTAGGTCATGAGAAGTTGGCTTTTATAAAACAATGGGAGTCTAGTTAACATAATGTTCATAAACACTTTCACCATTTTGAGATAACTTTGTATTTGTGTGGGTCTTGAATGCTACCTTTCTGTTTTCATAATGAGTTAATGTATAATAAACCTCACTTTTTGGGGGTTACATTTCTGATTCCAGACATCTTTCAGAAAACAGAGGAAATTCTTACTGAATTCAGGTTGATTGATTTTCAAAATTTCAGCTTCAGTATCAAGTAATGTTTTATTATTAACTTTCCTCATCAGTAAGTTTATTATAGTTTATGTTGAGGATGGGGTTAGTAATGGTTCGATGAATATTAGTACATATTCTATTTCTGCGGTCATTTTAATTTTAGTGTGGTCAGTGCTGAAATGTGATACAAAGTGAGAGACTAGAACTAGTAATATTCCAGAAATGTACGTTATTATACTTATTGTGTTTTCAGTTACAACCTCAATAACTATGACAAGAAGCATAAATGGAAGAAGAATTTTATTCATGAAGTTATGATAAGCAAACAAAACCACTACAAATTATACAGGGTGTGGCAGAAAGACATTAATAGCAATGATGCCTTCAACTAGCTCACGTCTTGTTATTACATAGGAGGTATTTCTGCCACACCCTGAATACATGCAGGTAAAATTTTCTCTTTATTAATTTTTAATGATTTGTGAAACATATTTCTAGACCATAAGCTTCATAAGATTTGAAAACAGTTAAAACATTTAAAATTACCAAAGATTGGCAGTTCACAACAAGAGATAAATAGCAATAAATATAGACATAAACCGTTTAGTTTTCTCTTCACTTAATTTGTGGAATAATAAATCAGACAAGGTAGACATTGAGAAAATTTAGTTACTGAGAAAAAGCAGTTATAAAATCAATAAGGAATAACGATAATAAAATTACTAATTGCATTTGTTATTTTTGTGTGATTCATATATCTCTGAAGACATTTTCATTCATTTATATACATTACACTGATATATTAAAGTACACTTATGTAGGAATAATTTATTCAGATTGTAACTGATCATGGCTCATCACAATTTCCTATCTCTTGAAGCATTAAGCAAAGTTTCTTTTCATATTATCTGTCTGTTCATGTTCTACTGTCTATTTACACATACTCATTATGTATGTTATTCACCATTTCCCTCTGCCTCTATTACCACAAATACCTCCTGTAAGTGTCAAGTTTCCAAGCCCCTTTTCCTCATTATGTATCCCATACTTATCTCAGTCCATTTCTGATCTGAAGCAAAAGTATCCTTTTCATTCCCATTTTCCTTGAAACTTTTTTCTTTCTCACATGTTCCACCCAGAGTATTCCCTGTATTTTCCTGAACAACAACAAACATGTCTCTCTTCTTCATCTCCCAGAAAATCATCCACTAGTCACTGCACTAGAGGAGCACTAATTTGACATTAAGTACATTTTTTCTTTTTCTTTAATTTTACTTAGTTTCTGGAAGACATCTTCTGCTATCCCAGTACATTTCAATATATACTGGAGAAATTTTATTAAAGAAAAATTTTCGTTAGACATAAATAAATTAATATTCTGTTTAATAGCTCAATGGAGTATCTACTCAAATATATAAAAATAACGTTTAAAGTGATAATAACATGTCAGATTAATAAAAACCCATTCTAATAAATTCTCTTTGTTTACATTTGGATAGGAAACTGTGCAGATATGAAAATTTTGGGAGATCTATGATGAGAGAGGTTTTGCTTAAATTTCACTGCCTTGCCTGACGAACTGGTTCTTTGTAGGTCAGAGCATATCAGATTTAATGATGGCTCCCTCTGCCCGGAGGGATGCAGGTTTTTGAATACTGCCAGAAATCGTAAATTTTGTTTAATAAATAAATGGAGCATGTACTTAAATATGAGCATCCACTAAAAATTAAAAAGATCGGTTGGATTAATAATTCATCATAAAATGTGTGTGTTTTATATATATATATATATATATATATATATTATACTAATACTTGATAGGAAAAAAACCTTAGATAGCACAAATTGTAAGTACATCAAAACAGATAAGTACCGAGGAAAAAACTGAAAAAAAAAAAAAGAAAGAACTAGAAACATCCAAACAAGGCAAAAAAAATTGTCCAGTGCATTAAGTTTTAGTCCAAAGAAAAAACCTAAGTGAGTAATAAAGCTAAAACATAGAGTGCTCAATATGCTAAGTAGAGCTGGGATAAATAAAATAAATCCTAAAAAGCCAGGAACAACTTCACTAGGTTTCACCTAAATGGATATTCAGGCTAAGCAGGCCAGCTTACCCTGATGATCCATTTAGGTGAAGCCTAGGGAGGTTGTTCCTGGCTCTTTAGTATTTATATATATATATATATATATATATATATTACACACACAAAATGTAACTGTTATGAAGCTGTCAATGGTTCTATTAGTACAAAGCCAAGATCAAATTTTTGACCATGCCAGATTATGCATTCTCTCCCAGAAACTGTAACTAAGGTTTGCTTAGTATAGTTGCAGTATAAACCACTGATTGGCTTTGTGGATGTTGATTAAAAACAAATATGACTGTGCAGTTATCTGCAACAGAGATTTCTTAGGCAAACAAAGTACGTATTTACATATTAATGGTCTGTCATATTGTGTTATATATATATATATATATTTTTATGTGTGTGTCTGTGTTGAGAATTGCTTACATATTTATATGCCCACAAATAAACATACTTTTACTACCATTATTACTATTATTTCTACTGAAATAATCATTTTGGAAAAAAAAAAATTACATGTGATAAAATCATCGATATAATCATATGCCAATGTAGACTGATTTATTGATCTCTTCCTGCTACCCAAGTATTCATTCCTCTATCCACCCAGTCATTAAATAAATGAAAAACTTGCTATTAATTTATTTTTGCTTCTACAGTCAATAATCTTCCACATGATAAACACAATAATATTTTCATCATCAACGTTTGAAAATCTTATTCTTAAATATCCATTAGTCATATGATCTTTGATTTTTTTTCTCCAATCACAAGCTTTGTTCAGCATGGGTGCCTTTGGCAACTATTGCACAAGCCATTAGGAAGAGTTCATCAAGATGGCAAGCCATGTGCACTTTAGAAATGATACTGGCTGCTTCAAACAATACAAGACTAACATAGACAACGACAAAAAGTGACAAGAATTTGCATCTATGCTCAAAGCAATTTACCCATGAGCTTCACAAATAACATTAAGGTGGATTTTAAAAACACACAGGTCAAACATATTATCACACACACATATATATATATATATATGTGTGTGTGTGTGTGTGTGTGTGTGGCTATGTGAAATTTTATTGACCTTTATCTTTCTGATGTCAGTAAAAATTAACACATCCTTTTTTCATATGTTGTGATTATTTTACTTAAAGTTCATATATTTTCATTTCAGATTATAACTTGGAAATGTTCCAACATTTTTCAGTGAAATTTTCACTTTCCAAAATCATACTTATATAATTGTCATATTGGTTTATTCAGAAAGAAGATGACATTGAAGCTATCATCAAAAGGATGTTTTATAAGCAAGTCAATGTTTCAGAATGACATTGATATTAATCAACCAATATTGCAAAGATTTTCATGAGATACTCACAAATACACCTTGTCAGTTTCATTTGAAATTGTTTTCAATAGCTTTTATTGTTGTGTCAGACATCATTATGCAGCACAACAGTTGCACCTAACATTGAAAATAACTCTGTATATTGATATTTGTTTTAATTTAGATATATCAGGAGTGTCATGAGACATAAAAATGATAAAATCTCAAAATGGAAGCTGGATATACTGTTATTGAGTGATGAGAAGAAACATGGGGAATGGTGAAAAAGCTTAACCAAGAACAATAACACATTTGAGAAACAAGTTTTCTGAATGTCACCAAAATATCTGAGAAAGTTTGACCAGCAAGAAAATCTTTGAAGATGCAAATTAAAAATTGCAGAATATTAAGAAAACTGGCCAAATACAAAAATCAAACTCCTACCTTTAAGTAAACATCACAAAGTGTAACATTGATTTTAGACAAAAAAAAAGTGTATGAAAACTGACATCTACATAGTAATTTCGAGTGGTTGACAGTGGCAGATCTATATTTTTGTGTCCTCAAAGCTTGAACAGATAAGTGGACCTCTTCACAACCAACAATAATAGACTCAAGGATCAAACTGTCAAAATGTAAGCTATGAATAGATTCTAGTGATTATAGGGGAATACTGACACCACCTGAAATAATTATATCATTAAAATGGCCTTATTTTATTAAACACCTGAAACAAACAAAAAATATTTATTTTGTTGAAAACTTCACTCATTAAAATAACTGCTTCAGGGGCCCTTCTGGGATAAAGGGCTTCATTTGTTTCATAGATCCAACAATGTTGGTTCATGTACAACTACATTAGATGAACTTAATTTCTTAGTGAGAAGTTAGGTCCTTCATGGAAATATTTATCATATATGACTTAAAAGATAACAGAGGTAGGTGAAGTCAATTCAAATTTTCAGTTAGTAATGAATGCAGTAAAATGATAGGTTCCTTCAAAGTTAATGATGGTATCAAGATAAATGCAGAAACTAGTTTTTTGAATAACACATTATTTGAATAAGTTTGTTTCATGGCCTATCAACCTGTATGGGTTATTTAATGCTGAAAGGTAAATATGAAAATTCAAAATTCAAGGGAATGACATTATTTCATGATTAAATTAAAATTACTTAGCCGCATTTTTTAACCAGGTAATCTTACAAAATCAAACGAGGAATGAAAACTAGTTTCTCCTTACAAGAAATTAGATTAGTCATAGCAAATTGTTTTTTGTTTATTTTTTTTGACAATGTATGCTATATCTACATTTTGCTCTAAAAATTTAATGTTGGTCATTTTGTTATAAAAATGTATCTCTGGTTATTTTGCTATAAAAATGTATTGTTGGTAATTTTTTTTATCAGAATGTATTGCTGGTATTTTTACTATAAAAACCTATTTTTATATTTTTGTCATGTTTTGAGTTTTGTTTGGAGGTTCACTGTTTGCCTGTAGCTGGGATCCTAACAGGTGTTACTACCATAGGTCAGGGTGTACCTAAAAACAATAATAATAATTAATAATAATAATAATTAAGAGGTGGTTCCATGCTTCTGGAAACCACCTACCTCCTGATTAGAGGCCTTGCTACTAGATGTTTATTTTCATAACCAGGATTATTGGACAATACAAGTCACAGCCCAAAAGCTTTAAGCTAAAGATTATATTCATGAAAGAAAATGTGTCCTTACACAATTGCATCCCTAACCAAAATGGTTTTCAAAAACAATTACTGGAATGGCCTGCTCTCTCTTCAGATATTGATCATATACAAACTTGTAGCCATCATTAAAAGACTTATAGATGAGAATGGAAAACAATACGCAAACACTGAAAAACTCTGGGGAGTAATAAAGACTGCTGCAAGTAACAGTAGAATGTTATCCAATTTAGTATTTGTTCTTCAAAGTTTTCAAGTGAGGTACTTTCTGTTATTTCGTAAAGTTCTTTGTGAATCTGGAGCACCAGTCCACAAGGTTTGAAGAAGGGTAGTCCTTGCTAAGAGCTACAGGCTTAATTTACTCTAAGCCATTTTTAACCATAAATTGGAGAAGTGGTTGCATACAGTTTAGATATTTCTGAACAGTTTGGAAAAATCAGTGATTTAAAGACTGATGAAGGTCATAGAATGGTGTACAGCCCAAGTTAATGTACCAAGTAATAAAATATTAATTTATTCAGGTATACAGTATATTGTATTAATCAAATACTGTTTACTATAGCCACTATCATTTTGATTTATTTAAAAATAAATACTGATGTTGAATTTTGTACCCATAATAAAAATTGACACAAGCAAAACATGTTCATTATATTTTTATACAAACAAACATTTAAAACTCAAAGTCACATAAATGTCTTGCTCTTAAAAATTATCCTGGTTAATATTGCTATTGTGAAAATTTGGTATAGTGTATATAAAAGAAAATAATGTTGGTTGATTTTGTTTAGCAGAATATCAACCTCTATGGGTTATTTAATGCCAAAATCTTAATATCTCTAACACAATTTTATGGATTTAACTAGAGATGAAATTGTAAAATGTATTTTTGGTATATTTATTTTTATACTTTCACAGTGTTTTATTTTTGTTTAGGAATTCACCATTGGCCCATAACTGAGAACCTAACAACTGCTACCACCCTGGATCAGGGTGGACCTGGGGACGATAGTAAGAAGAGGTTCTATGCTCCTTAAAACCTCTAATCTCCTGATTAGAGGATTTGTTGCTGGATATAGCTTATGGTCATACCCAGGACTATAAAATTAAATAAAGAATATCTGTCTATATCCCTGAGATGAGGTATTATGATTATTTACATTATTCACTTTATTCAGAATGTTATTCTCTTCTTCATTGCCATATTCACAACATTTCAGCCATTGTACACTCCGGTCTTCATCAGGTGATTGGAATTTCATGGCCCTGTTGATAACAATGTTGGTTAAATCCAGTGACTAGACCCAAAGATTTCTGAATTCAATACCTGGCTACAACAGTGGTGCATCAAAAAACTTGGAGAGTTAAAGGGAAATAACGGAGACCTCAGGAAGAGGCATGGCATGTGGAACTAGAACAATCTACTTTGGTGGATGAAATAATGGGTTCGGTTTGAAATTCCAATCGCCTGAAGAAAGCTGGAGCATACATTAGCTGAAATGTTCTAAATAGGGCAATGAAGACAACGATAACAGTCCAAATAATGTAAATAAATAAGAATACACATATATTCTATATCTACATATTGCAGTTTTTGTCAAAATATTAATTATATATAATTTTGAAATATTATAGATGAATATACACATATAAAATCCATAGTGTGACACTTACAAAAAATGCACATTGACTACAATACTCCCATACATTCATAATTCAATTAATAAATAATGTTGTATATATTATTATGTTAGCTCACAACATCACATGCAGGTGTTTCATGGTATGGTTAAATGTAACTGACACACATGGGTGTGTAGGAAGTGTAGGTGTACCTTTTAATTTATCCACATAGACCAAACTGCAAACTCTGACATTCATTTACACTTGCTGACAGTTTACGGAAATGAAACAGCAGATGAGATCACAGTTAAGTGTTGGATAAAAACATCTATGCATGTAACAAACCACATACAGATTCTTAGGAACTCCAGAAAAATAATGAGATAATTGAAAACATGCTCTTTGCAATGGCATTTTTGGGCTCCCAATCCCTGGATGAATTATTGTTTAAGCCACCTCATTGAAATATGTTTATAAAATTTCCTTTATTATATATCCTTATTGATACATTTAAAAATAGCATTTACTTTAGTACATGCAGGCATTTAAAAACATGTTATTTCATTTTTTAATTAAGCATGATTTTATATGATTTATATATATATATATATATATATATATTAAAAAGATGAAACTGACTTTTTATCAGAATGTATTGCTGGTACTTTTACTATAAAAACCTATTTTTATACTTTTGTCATGTTTTGAGTTTTGTTTGGAGGTTCACTGTTTGCCTGTAGCTGGGATCCTAACAGGTGTTACTACCATAGGTCAGGTTAATCGTCCATTAAATGGGGTATGTTGTACAGAAGATGTAGTGTACTGTGCCAAGACAGGAAATCAAAGACAGTGCGAAAAATACATTGGTTGCACTGAAGGCCAATTTAAAAAGAGGTGGTAAAATCATACTTCATCATTTAGAATACTAGAACGTAAGTTTAATAGGAAGCTAGTAAACTCCTATTGGAGCTTTAGAGAAAAAATGAAAGATGCATGATTATTAAGTGGAGCATTTTATGAAATGTAAAAATTAGTAAAATGAATCACAACTCCAGCAGACTGCGTCAGGAAGATAAGCTGGTTACTGCAACATACAAGGCTGGTACATAGCTTTTGAATGGGAAGTTTGAAATTATGGCCAAATGTAAGCTCGTCAAGAAATTAACTTTGGGTCTATACGAATTCAGATGAATTTGGAAAAATAACTTTTTTTTTTCTTTTCTTCCCTTCATTTTCCCCACTCTTACTGCACTCATTACTTCCAGTGTTGCATTAAGATATTTATGTTCTTGTGTTGTCTCTGATTAATTCACTGAGTAAACCACCTGGCAAGACCTTGACAGTTAGAATTGCATAGTGAATCATGTAGTGTTTCAGTCAGTATTTTATCTTTTTAAGGTATTAGATTGCTTTGACTTTTCTTACTTGAAATTGAGCACTTTTTTAATATGTAAGATTTTAACAACTATATATTGTGCAAATTGAAACAACTGTTTTAGTTCCTTTTCTTTCACCATAGGTCAGTTTTCAACCCACTGGAATGACAGGGTTCAATTGATTTCTATTTTTTCTACAGATTAGGTCATTTGCAGTGGCATGCAGTAATATGAAACTCTTTTTAGAGTGTATAACAAATTTTGTTTGGCCTTGAAAAATATTGCATCATCCCTGATTGCATCAGATTTTCATCACACCCAGACATTATTGTTGCCTCTGGCAATTGTCTGTGATGGACGTTACTCCAAGGAAGTGTATGAAAATTGTAACACTGCATGACCACAATGGCAAGCCTTACCAGTGAGCAAAGCATAGTACTATAGACCTGCCAAGAAATTCACCTGTTTTAAATTCAGTCAAGAATCTGTGGTCAATCTGCAAGGAACGACTTTGTGGAATGGACATACGAAGTACTAACACGTGCACGGGGTCATATTTTATTGAGAAGATATAAAAAAACAGCAAATAAACCAGAATAATATATTTTGTTTCAATTAATTTGCACAAGGGTGTAGATATGTGGACATACCAAGTACTAACACGTGCACGGGGTCATATTTTATTGAGAAGATATAAAAAAAAAAAGCAAATAAACCAGAATAATATATTTTGTTTCAATTAATTTGCACAAGGGTGTAGATATGTGGACATACCAAGTACTAACACGTGCACGGGGTCATATTTTATTGAGAAGATATAAAAAAAAAAGCAAATAAACCAGAATAATATATTTTGTTTCAATTAATTTGCACAAGGGTGTAGATATGTAAAATCATTTCACCCTCTGACTGAGCATGAAAGAACAAGAAAAAAAGCAAGAACAATTGAAGAAAAGTAATCAATTAATGATTTACATTGCATTTACATTTCTGAAGATCAAAGTTGACTGAAAAGCATGGTTCCAGAACAGAGTTCCATAAGTAAGAAGTGTAAGGAAAAAACTGCCAGCATAGAACTTATGGTTACATCTAGTCAGTTCAACTGTAAATTCATAAGATTGTGTATTAGTACTATGCTTAAATCCATGAAGTCGAGGTAGAGAGAAATCATCTGAAAAATTACTACATATGTATTTGTAGAGAAGGCACTAGGAAGCTATATTATGGTAGGGAAGTTACTGAAGCTAAGAAGCCAGGTCAAGACCAGTAATATTGTTGATTCTTATACATATATACAGGCACAGTTGAGTTTTGGATAGTGAATCAGATTGAGGAATTGGTGAGTCAAATTCCAGTCAACTTTGTTATATTCACTTACAGCTAACAGTAAATAGCAGGACAAGATAAGTTCCATAGCTTTTGGTAGCAATTGGTCTACGAGAGGGACAACTCTAAATTCAAAATGAAGGAGGGTCATTTGGAGACCTTGTGGCACACATAGTACACCAGTTCTATGTATTCCACTCTTCCAAGACATGTGATTGGTTCTACACCAACCTTCACCACTATAATTTATGTGTGTGGTTAGTACTGGCTGTCTGCTTCTAAGAAGTGAATCGCTCTACTCTTATACATGGAAAATGATGTGAGAGTCCACTATATATATATATATATATATATATATATATATATATTATCCAAAAATCACGATTTGTGTGTATAAATATATCTGTATATACTATAAAGTCTTTGGAAAAATAAATGTATTTGACCCAAAATGTAAGCAATTATCAGAAGACAAATCCATAAATAACAAAACTAAACTGCATCACATTTAAGGTTGTGTTGTGGAGTTCCAACAACAGCTGTCGTTGCTGTTTTCGTATTTTTACCACTTGGGCCCATAATTTTTCCCTATTTAAAGAATATCTGTTTTTTTTCCTTCTTTGTCTTTTTTTTTTACACACACCAAAGATAAAAGTCAACCAGCATGGTTCTAATTTCTTGCCATCAGTTATCATGTGCACTGAAGCAAAAAAATATTTTTTCCTACTCCATATTAGTTTTGATCCATCATTGCCACTGTTCTTGCAGTTGTCATTAGAAACCCTCAATTGATGCCAATGGACTGCTTGAATCACTTAGATTTCTTTATTTAAGATGCCTTGTTTAATTCATTTGTTACTGTGGAGTGTTATTTACTCCACAACAGGTTGATTTTGAAAAAAGTATTTCATTCCAATTTGATAAATTAAGTGCAACCATTCAATAGATGGTTAATAAAACTTTGAAATTCTATGAGGCAGGTTTGCCTTAATTATGAAGACAAAAAATCCACTGAGGATAATATAAGCTAAAACAGAATGTTTTGTTATTTGGCTCAGTCATAAAATTGTTTTCCCTTCATTTTATCGATAAATATTAATATTACATTTTCTTATGTTGCTACAAGAAATAAAAAACAATTAAATACATATTTCAACATGCCAAATTCAATTTTTCTTAAAATTACTTTCTGTACTCAAATATTCCTGGTTGTAATTTCTTTCCATCTCATAAAATAAAAGTATCACGAACAGCTTTGTCCACAGATGTTAACCTTCCTTTGTTGGCCATTACATGAAAAAACTTATTTCTTTTCTTAGCATTGTACATGCAATGTTTTCATGAGTTGCTTGCTATTAGGTAATGCCGTTTCTAGTTTATGAATAGTTTAATTAATCAATTAAAGAAATTATTTTTGTTATGATGTTAGTTCTTAGTAAATTAACCCAAGTGTTCTTTTGAATTGAGCTGATGCAATAGTTTGTAATCAATCATAAAACCAATATTTCAGAAATTGTTGTATATAAAATGATGTTTGTGTAGGATTTAAAAAAAAAATATACTCAGTTTGCTTAATTTTTGAGCAAGAATTATGTCTAACTTTTTTGACTTACTGACCCCTGAAAATAATCACAAATAAGGAAAAGCCTTTCAAATATTGTAGTATCATTTGAAGCAGAAACAGGCTGCTAGACATGAGTCATGTAAATACTTCAGAGACACAGACTGAAGATTGTATTGAACTGTTCAAAACTTCAACTTTGTTTTGTTCTTTATTCTTCTTTAACATGTCTTGTTAATACATTTATTAATTGTTGTTTGTTAGACTTCCATTTTGGCCTTTTTTTACCTAGACTTACATGAGTATCCCAAATTTTGTTTGAGGGACAAATATACCTGGAGCTAAAAATTATACCTTAAAACCCTGTAAAAACTGTTGATAATGATCTTGTAAAGGGTTGAGGGAATGAAAATTTGGCCTAAAGATATTCAACTTGTCCACAAAGAAAAAGGAAAGGAAAAGAAGAAAACAAATGAAGGGTAAAACCAAAATTTGTATTTGCTAGAAATTGAGATGTTTTGCAAATCTTATGATGACAATTCTCATCCAACAAGATATAGACTAGATACAATTATTTCTTAATGGCACCATTTACTACTTAATCTGAGACTCTTAGTCCAACTATTACGTGAACTGAATCCTTGACATATTTTTAAGTATAGTTGGCATGAAGATGTCATAGCAGACACAAAATGTAAATATTTAACTGTATAAATACATCACACACACACATATATATATATATATATATATATATATATATATATATATGTGTGTGTGTGTGTGTGTGTGTGTGTGTGTGAGCCTATTTTATTTCCATGATTACTAGTAAAGCTGTAATACCTCAAATTTTCTTGGAATCTTCATGTACATTTTTCAAAAATGAGGAAATAATGGATTTGAAAGAATGTGCGGTGATGCCACAAAAAAAAGTTTTAAATGTCAAACAATACTACAAAAGGAACACCAAAAAAAACATTTAACATAGGACAAAATTATTGACCCTCTTGCATCAATAAGCAACTGTGTAACCTTTATTGTTAAATATTGCCATTAATCATTTTTGATAGTTCATTACAGACACTGATAGGTATTTGGCTCCATTTTTGCTAGGCTATATCTTCTAGTTACTCCAGATTGTAAGAACTTCTTCCTCTATTTTTTCTTCAAATATGCCGATAAATTTTCGATACCTTAAATTTGTTGTCATCTAAGTATTTTGTAACAATTTGTGCCATATGTTTTGGGTAATTGTCATGCTGGAATATTCAGTGATGCTCCAAAGACAGCTTTTCTGCACTTTGTTTTATATTATTTTCAAGAATAGCCAAATACTGCTCTTCATCCATGATACCCTGTACTGTCACCAGTTTTCCTGATCCCCAGAGCAGAATGCTCCCACCACAATGCTTAATTTTAGGGAGGGTACTTTTTGGTTTGTGAGCTTCATTCACATTCTCCATGCATAATGAGAGATCATGTGACTAAATAATTCTAGTTTGGTTTCATCTGACCATAAAACAGAGTTCTAATATTTACTCCCATGTTCTAAATGGCTTCCAGTATAAGCTAATCTGTATTTTAGGTGTTTAGCCTTAAGAAAGGGAGTTTTGGTTAAGTAACAAGGTCAAAGTCCTGCTCAAAGAAAGCATCTAGTGACTGTCTTCATCAAGACATTCAATCCTGATGTCTTTATTGACAAATGTCCTCTGTTGTTAAGTGAAGATTCTTCCAGATATCTCTAACAATTTTCCTTTTTCATTTTCTCACAAAATTAACTGTTTTCTGCCAGTCCATAATTTATTCTCAACACAATGAGTATCTATTGCATTACTTGATAAATCTACAAATTATCAAGTAATGCAATAGGAACACTGAAACCCTTGGAAAGTGTTGTATATTCATCACTTTGTTTGTACACATCAACTATCTTTGGAGATGCTTATCAAGTTCAGCCATCTTTCCCAAGGTTGCAGAAAAAAGTATGGGCCACTCACCTATTCTTTTTTTCATTACCTTTTAGAATGTTATAGAATCAGTTCAATACTATTTCATTTCCAAAGGGTGTTTATATTAAATGTCAAATTAAGAAAAAAAACATTACAATTGGCATAGAGCAATATTATTTCAAAATTTCCATAAGTGGGGAGGAGGAGTAATCTTGGTCTTCATCAATTTTTAGAATAATCTATAACTATGAATATAATAGATCAAAACTTGTAAAAATTTGACAAATTATGCATAGCTAAGTACGGAATCAACTATTTATGGTAAATTCAGTAAATACTTGCAAACATTCATGTTTTCTTTGAAAATATGCAACTATTTAGTGGGGCATGAATAATTCTGTTCACAGCTGTATATATATATATATATATATATATATATATATATATATATATATATATATATATATATATATATATATATATGTGTGTGTGTGTCTATGTGTGTATCTGCATATGCACACATTGAATGTCTATCGGTCTGTGCACTTCAGAAATCATAGTGAAGAAAAGGCATTCTGTCAATACATATAATGCAAACCAATAGATATAATACACTCTGTTTAATAAAAATGGGCTTTCTATTTGAAATATGAACCATTCACTACAATAACATTTATATCAATAAAAATGTTGGATTAAAAATAAATCCATTAATTCCTTTATATATATATATATATATATATATGTGTATACTTTCACAGGCAGGGAATCATCAATAAATAAATACTAATATTTACTATAAATATACATGAGAACTGCATAACAACTATTATTCTTTGAACTTCGGAAGCACAGGAATTATAAGATTTTCAATGAAGTATATTACTGTGAAACTTGAATAAGCTAATGACAAATACCATTGGATCTGGCTACTTCACATTCTTCTATAAACTATGTGACTGCATAATTCATCAATAAAGGAAAGAAAAAAAATCATTGTTTCATTAAAGCTGATCAGATATATCAGCAGAGTGTCATGAAATGAAATATTTTTTTAAATTCATCTTTGCAACATAACAGAATTGTCAGAGTATGTGTAAATCAAATATAGGAGGGGTATCAACTATTTTCATTACATAGATTATAATAGCAGAGTAGAATCAAAGAAATGTCACTTATTAAATCAGTCTACTGGAGATTGAGTTTTTTATGACTTATCAACTGTGAATTCAAAAACAGAGACGAAGCACTAAAAAAAATAGTCCAATTTATTTGCCAAGCACAAAGATGTCAATGGACAAAATATTAAAACAAAAGGAAACTGTGGAGAACAATGATCCTAATGTGACAATACTAAATGGGAAAAAAAACCCTTAAGTATGTGAAATTCAATGTCATTTTTTTTGTTTTAACTAGTAACAACATACACTACTTACATTATTCAGACTATTGTCCTCATCTTTGTCGCCATATTTATTTCAATGTTCCAGCCGATGTATGCGCCGGCCTTCTTTAGGTGGTTGGAATGTCAAACTGAACCCTTTATTTCGCTCACTGGGGTAGACTGTTCTAGTTCTGATAACTGACATCCATTAAACATGGCATGTGGAACTAGAACAGTCTACCCCAGTGAGTGAAATAAAGTGATCAGTTCGACATTCCAACAACCTGAAGAAGGCTGGAGTGTACAACGGCCGAACCGTTGTAATAAACATGGCGACAAAGATGAGGCCAATAGTTCGAATAATGTAAATAGTGTACATGATATCTCATCTCAGAAATATAGACAGATAGTCACAATATATTTTATAAAGTTACTTTTCCTGAAGTATTGATTGATAGATTGATTTGTTTTTGATGGCTAATAAAGCCTTTATGTGTTATTTAAAGCCAAAAACATATTTTGGATTGTAGAGGTTGCTTACAGTACCCTGCCTTCCCAAGAAGACCCCTATTTATTTACTGATCAGGTTCAGTGCTGCTTAATTTTGGTGATCGAACAAGAATCAGTCTTTTCAGCATGGTTTGACCATAGGTCAGTCAACCAGAGAAAGCTCTGAGGCAAACAGATTGTTTGAGCTTTGAAACACTGTCATGTTTCAAAATCAATTATTATTCATATACACTATGCACTTTTTCCAATTTTTCAACATTGCTTATTATGTGTGACCACAAACTATTCATGTTTTCTGGATATTTTCTGGCAATATTCATGTTTTCTGACATTATCAGAATTAAGCTGTATCTATGGTCCAAACTAAATAATGTATAAAAAAATTTAAATCACTAACCATACACAACGTCTGCTTATAAAAAATTATCCACAGAGATATTAAACATACTTTTGTTTGCTTATTTATGCAGTGAAGTAGACATGAAAGTTTTGACTTTACTGTGTAAACTTTGTTTCAAAACATAATGTATACTATAAAAAAAACTCTTAGTTTTAGTCAATGCAAAGCAAATAATTTAAAAAAATTAAATTAAATTTAGATGCCGCAAATTCTACAAAGTGTACTTTATATACAAAAATGTGTTTTTCCAAAATTTCCGAGCCTGAAATTATGAGTGCTTATTATACAGAATTATTACAGTTTCATGTACTCAGTTTACAAACAGAAGATGAGTAGTAGCAGTATAACTAGAACCCCATTTACTCATTGCATAAAGTACCATTTCAAATTTACTGAAGTGCATGAGAAATACACATATCATTTTTGTAGGAAGAATTTCTAAAGAAAAAAAAATCATTATTGTTTTAATGGAAGATGGCATGACAAGTCAAATATTTAAAGAGTTATTGGATGACCAGTTTTTGAAAAGAGACATTATTTAGTGATGTATATTTATGTAAATTCCAAATGTACTCTTTTGTGTGCTAATTTTTTGTAGTGTACTTAATTGTGAAAAATGACATTTTCTTGTGTTGTATACAACACATGATCACAGGGGGGCAAGCCCCACATAGAGGGGAATAAAACCTGTCTAATTGCTATGTTATCCTGTGGATGAAAAGAGTTTGTGCCCTTCCCTTTTATACTGTTCATATAACAACACCTAGCGAGCTTTAAGAGAGGTCTGCTGGCAGACAAGTGCAGTAATCCCACAAAGTAAGTCAATATCCTGACATTAAGTCTATTGAATATGCGAGTATTATTGGTTTATGAAACAAAGGAAATGTCTAGAATAACTTCTACAAAAGATTTATGTGCTTTGAATACAGCCTGATTGGATATCTCCAAATCATATATATATATATATATATATATATATATATATATATATATGTGTGTGTGTGTGTGTGTGTGTGTGTGTGTGTGTATGCAAGTGCCTAAAAGAATAAAAGCTTTAAAATTTGCTAATGGCCCACCAAATGATAATTTGTGTAGTATTCAGTTCTTTCAATGGCTGAATGAAATTTGTTTATTTTTGTCATCTTTTTCTCTCTCTATGTGGGATGTCCAAAAAGTTGGGTACAAACATCTTCTAATATAACGTGTATTAATATAAAAGTAAAGTAGTATACATATGTTGGTGGCACCAGTATGCTACTTTTTCCCCTGAAGATTAATCATACTCCTCTAAGAACATTGCATCAAGCGACTGAGCTACCCTTGTGTCTCAGTAAAAACAGTGTTATGCATGTGGAATAAGTTACTGAATATTTTTTGTTTGAGGTATGCAAACAGATGTTACTCTCAAGTAGCCAAGTTATGACTTTGTAGTAGATGTGTAAAACATACTAGATTAGAGTCACTGAAGTTGGCCATGTGCAGTGATGACATTGTTGTACAGCAAGATGACTCAGTTGTACAAACAAATGTTGCTTCTCATCCTGTCTGTTGTTTGGGATTTACATGTAAATTAGATAATTACAACAAAGAAGAAATAGTTTAATTTTTTCAAACTTCCTAAATTATTTTGCTCACCGCAGTAAATATTTGGCAAAAGTAAATGAACAAAAAGTATACACCATTGATGACTGATGTTGAATTTTACAATACATTTTCTGTCTGTACTGATATTTATGGCTTTGAGTGAGTGAGCAAAGCTTATGTGTCTTTATGAAGACCATCCTTCTTCAAAGCATGTAGATTGGTGCTCCAAAATCACTAATGAAGAACTGTACCATATAACTGCCGCCATATAACTTCATGATGTTCAACAACTGCAACAACTAAAATGGATATCACATGTAACATGAAGAGAAAATAATGATATAATAAAAATTTTGACATTCAACACAACTTCAAATAAAAGGTTAGGAAGGACTGAAAAGGGTGACAGCTAGTGAACATGAAAAAACCTATCTTCCTGCAAAATTCTTTAAAGACAAAGGTTTTATAAATTTGAACTAACAAAAGTAATAGCAGCTTGATCAATGAATGCTAAATGTTTCCTTATAAGGAAATGGATAATATTGCCGTTGCCAACACCATATATGGCAATTTTCAGGACAAAGCTACCAAAAAATATAATGTAAGATAAGTTTAGAAATTTACACCTATCAAGCTGAATATCAGATGGAGGAGAAAACTAATGTCGAGGTGTAAATTTTCAATTACAATTTTCACGGTATATGATTTTTAACCAATTGCTGTTTGTTTCAGTAATTTGAAATATCTTAAACTTTGTATATTCTGAAATGACAGAGTCTTTGCATTATGTCATCATCTAAAAAATACCTGCTTATCTACACAACTGAATTACATGCCAGCTTTTCTACATCAATAGGCTTATGTATTTTCTTTTTCCTTGTAAACTGAATAATGACTTATTAAAAGGTATAAAGTTTGTATCAGACATTAGTCCATTTCTGTGAACATGCCAAATAATAAGACAGTTTTCTATGAAAAGATACATCCACAAAAGTCAACTTACACATACCTTTACATACAAAAGCATCATTGCAAAAATAGAAAACAATTTTACTAAAATGATTGACTGCATGTTTACCACAGTTGTAGGATTACCTCATTTGTCTGCCAAAGTTCTTCTAACGACTGACAGGTGGTGTTGACAAAAGCAGTAAATAAGAAAAGGGCACACATCTTACTTTTCTATCTTTTAGTCATAGGTTACTTTAGAGATAGTATGTGTCTCATTTTCTATTTGCAAACATGTATGTGATATTTCACCCAGTAGAACGCACCATACATCTTGCATTAGCTTATTTGAGTACTCGGAAAAATCTAATTCTATCATATCAATTAAGAGCTCTACTTAAAATCTAAAATCTCATTTTCTCTATGAACATACATATAAAAACATTTCTCAAAGTCATTCAGTTCTTTTGTATTTTTTCTTGATAGTTTACTCACAAAATATGTTAAGTTTGCATAATTTCTAATATCATGCCTATTTCCTGTTTGAGAAAATTCCTATAAGCATCAATATTTCTCAACATGTGTTATTCATTTTATTATACTACTATTTTATCATACTGTTTTATTATACGACTTATTACACTACTAATAATCTAAAGACAATACTAAGAAGCATAACACATTAACTGTGATTATGATTAATTACATAGGCTTCTACATGTTCGTCAGCAAATAATGCTGTTTTTCCATCATGCATATTACTTCTTTGAATAATTGCAAATTTCCAGCTTTATCTCATCAGATCCCAATTCCTTTCACCCACAAAAGGTTTTTATCTTTGTTCTGAATAATCTGAACTAAAGTTTAACTCATTTTCAAGTGCTCTGGGTAAAATAAAGTTGCCTTCTTTGTTTAATATAGCATTTCAGATCCATCTTCTTTGCTGACTCCTACCTTTAACACCATATGATTTCAAATCATAATTCACATTTCATGTGCTATTTATAAATCTTGACTAACGTCCCCGACAATCTTGTGCCAGAGTCTTGGCATAAATTGACGATCAACTAGTAAAAGAGTCTTCACAATGCCAGCCATCTTGAATTCCTTCATTATGCATTGTACTGTTGATTAGCGA
>CAHIKZ030001890.1:4347500-4349060 GCA_903632075.3 Acanthosepion pharaonis
TTTTGAAAAGCAGTCTTTACATGCTAACTGCTGATAATAGATATCATCTGTAATGTTAATATTAACTGTTGGCAACTCCAAGCTGATTGCATTACTGCAACTCAAGCAAAAACTTACAAAAATTTTCCTTGGATGGAGGTCCATTTTCGGTTATGCTTTGTCAGGCTTGTCTCCATGAAGTGATTGTCTGCATAGCTTGAAAATATCCATTTTTTTCATCACCGTGTTCCAATCTATCCCCACAAAAAAATGTTGAAATGGATCCTTGAAGAGTGCAGATGTTCACTCCTGTCAAATCCTGAGTAATCCATTTTCCAAATTTAGGCAACTTTCTAAGATGTTACAGATGATGGTGAATTGTTGATTGGTTGGAATTCAGTTTTGAGCTCATTCTTCAACCATAATGTCACTATTTCAAGTTCATACAGAAGCAGTTCATCATTCAACTGAAGAGAATTATCTATTCGTGGAGCATCTCTTACGCTAAAGTCACCTTTTCTCAATCTTTTGAACGTTTTTTTAGCAATTGCAAGGAATCTATCCCAGAATATTTGTTTCTCCAACATTATTGCCTTTTCAAAATTTACTTAAAATTACATGTCTTACATGCTCATGTCTATATTTAGGAAAGTCAAGTTTGCAACTAATTTAGCTAAAGTGTACTTTAACAGTGTCTTTAAATCTCTATTAACACTCATTGTCATGCAGTTTTTTATCATTTTAAAAGAATGTAAATATTATTCATCTGCTGCTAACAAGATGTCTTGATTGTTTTACTGTGTATTTATTGTTCATAGAAAAATTCATAAATTGAAATACTATCTTCAAAATTCATCAGGTTTTGCCTGAGATAATTCCTCAGTCATTTAATTCTATTAAGTTCATATAAGAAAAAAATAATTTACTTGTAGACAATCAATAATGAAATGATACAGGAAGAGATCTAAAGTGGATCTTGCTTACATTGATGCATTTATTATATACATAGATAACATTTTTGAAACAGTTCCCAGATGTGATAAGAATTAAGATAGCCACAAAAATGATTCATTAAAAATCAAAGAAAAAAATAAGTTATTTTTATTTTTATAAAGTATTCTATTAATTCTCACTCACCAAGTACTGTTACTAGTTAAAACATTGAAATCAGGCATGGCTGATCATGTGTGGAGGGGGAAATGATGGTCACCAACTTGTCTAGAATAAAATCAATAGACAAAGAACAACAACAGATGACTGAAATAATCATTCCACATCTTAGGTACTGAAAATTTTCATAGTTAATCTCCTACAGAAATAAACACAATCTATAAGCTTCAGATAAAAAAAAAACCCTCAAAAGTTTGCTTACTCAAGTACCCACATTAGATTTTAGATGCCAAAATGTCTACACTAGAGGGTCCAATAGACTCAGATTTCAATATATTAAAATGTTTGTTCAAACATCTGGTTCCATGATACTTGCAAGTTCAATACCTTCTTTGGTTAGTGAAGAATGGTTAGTCAAAAATGAACTAGTGACACAAAGAGAAATATACTAGACAGTATTAACTCATGTAA
>CAHIKZ030001891.1:0-7500 GCA_903632075.3 Acanthosepion pharaonis
CCCATCAAATTTTTTATTTAGAAACTGTGAAAGTAAAAAAAATAAAAATTGAACTTTTCATGGAGAGCACATCGTCTGTGAATCCTTTCGTAAAAAAAATTATTATTTATAATACACGTGTTTCAATTTTTATATACGCACTGATGCACAAGCGCATTGCACTCGAGCGCGCATGCGTGACTGTAGAATATTTATATGCATGCCCACGCAGCTATTTTTATAAGTGATTTATTTGCTAACCATAATATATACGTTTGTATAACTTATACAAAAAATAGATATCCTTACTTCAATCATGTCATGTACATATTTGCATGATATACAACACTTTATATTTATTTCTCATGAAAACTGATTTGTTTTTATTTGACGTTAATGTTATCATTAATGTTTTATACACTTTACATATATCTGTAATATGCATTTTCATTCAAAGAATATATATATATATACATATATTATCAATCAATCTTCATAGATTGATTAATTACTATTATTAGCATTATATCTATCTATTTATATACATACATACATACATAGATATTAAAACTTTAGCTTAAAAATGTTCAATACATTCGTATTTGCTTTGTAATATTTCAATGCCTCATCGGGAGTTTCAAATGACTCCATTGGTCGCAGAAAAACTATTTTATATATTATTATTTATTTTGTTACCAGGAGCGCTGTAAAATTTTTGGTACACGTTGAATTGTGTAATTTAATATATATTATTTGCTAGTAGTAGCTGTCATTTTTATTATATTAGATATTTTTGTATTTCATATATGTATTATTTACGTATTTGCATGCATCAATCAATTAAAATACATCTACTACCGTAGAGGCATTCCATATAGTCTTTATTGGGAACAATATGTTACATTTATATTTTAAGTGATTCAATTAAAGTTTTTCATAGTGATTCATGGGAACGGTATTATTTTTAGTCAAAAATGTTTGCATATATCGCGTAATAAGTCTTCATTCATAACAATAAAACGAGGATAGAAAAATACTTTCTAAATTATATCCAGCAGTTCATTCTATTTATGGAATTGTCACAGTCCTCGGCAATGTGACATACACAATTAGACAAATAACAAATTGATATGTGTAAGTCCTGACGAAGATATCAGTTAGTAGAAGCTTACGAAACGCTTGTTTATTGTTTGCGTGTTCTTAAATGTTTAAAAATGCTTCACGCACGCGCGCGCACACACATACAAATATATATATATATATATATATATATATACACTGGTTTATATTTTATATGGAAATAACGGAACATATGGAACCGTTAAGTCCATCTTTTTACCTCCCGAATTCGTTAAGATTTTAAATCATTCCGTCATTGTTAAGGAAAGCACTGTCATCTTGGGTCTGTAGTGTAAGGAAGATAACTCTAGAGCAGCAAACGTTTACAGGGATTACAAAAAAAAAGAATACACAAATACACATGGTGTATGATAAACAGACACACACAGTTACGTTTTATAAGTTTCGATTAAATGTTGAAGATTTATTTTTAGAATATCTACGACAGATAAGACGTTTTTAATTTGATTTTTTATTTATTATTATTCACCGTTTACTTCTTTTGCAACTTGAAATTTCTGACAAAAAAAAACAAAAAACAAATCAAACATAAAAAAAGGTTTTCTTTATTTCCCACCCGAAATATCAAAAGTAAATTTAAATAAATTCAAGTAAATCCTGCTTCCGTAAAGATTGTTCATATATATATATATATATATATATATATATATATATATATATAATATAATTAGGAAATCGGCCGATTCCGCTACCTTGGTTTCAACCTTTCGGTATCTTCAGGCGATTTCGATCAGTTGATTTTCTAGCGCTTTAGTGTTTCTAAATAAAACTTTATGAACGCTATTTTTAAAAAATAAATAAATGAATAGCGCACGGCGTAGAAGGTGAGGACGATAAGGAAGGAGGAGGACAAAATCAAGTGTATTGGAAATTTATCGGTGGGGGGGGGATTAAATGAAATATACATACATTCTTTTTATCCCACTTCAAATGAACTCAAGAGGAACTTTTTAGTATGAATACAAAATAATTTCCGATCTCTGGTTTAAAAGTTTTTTTGGGTCAGGAAATGGTATTATAGCTATTTTCTCTTGTTGACAAAGGTTGCAGATATTGCTTTAAGGTCTAGTTTTTTTTAAATTTTATACTTTCGATCTCTTTCTCAGTGGTAAATTTACATATCAAGACCAACCCACCAACACTCAACAAAATTTATTACGAGTGTAGCCTCAACGTGTTGAACTATTTTACATATATATATATATATGTGTGTGTGTGTGTGTGTGCGCGAGCGCGCGTGTGTGTGTTAAATTTCTCAGGATAATTCTGAAGATAAGAAAATTGGAGAAAAAAGACAATTGGAAAAAATTGACGAAACGCTTGGCAGTGACTAAGACATTTTTTCCAATTGAGTTTTTTCTCCATATATATATATATATATATATATATATATGGAACATATAATGCTGGTGTTAATAAAACAGTGCTCGATGTCATATAACAGAGCTATTAACTATATATTAATAAATATACATATCCATCACCGCTAGCATGACTCAGGTTTTCATATTAACGCAATCTTCAGGTGCTGATTATGGACTCAACACCTGAAGATTGCGTCGTGCAAGAAAACTCGAGTCGTGCTAGTGGTGAGGATATATATATATATATATATATATATATATATATATATATATACTGATATACGTACAATTATGTAATTTAATGTATGTCAAGGTGGGTAAAAAATTGTCAATAAGTGTTAGATATCTACCGCAATAATTACTATCAATAAATAAAAAGTTCACAGTACTTATCTCTGACCAATGAGAAGTTCTGAATGTTAACACTCCTCAGGACCAGATGCTCCGATGTGCGTTAAAACTGCGAGAATTTTAGTTGGCCATAGATTAATATTTTGAACGTGTATGTATATGTATTCACTTTGCTTCCTAACAAGGCCAAATTTATGGCTAAGAAAAAATCACTTTTCTGTTCAACTTGATAAAGCACGCCCGGATGTGTAAGCAAAAGAATGAAACCTTAAGACTTTCGTTCCCCTTTCTTTTATAATAAATAATGTTGATATTTTATTATGAAAAAATCTGACTTGCATTTTGACTGATATTAACTTACAGGGAAAAATTCATTGCATCTTCTCGGGCTAACGTATTCGCTGATATGAGCTGGAAAGATTATATTAAATTAATTGCTAGGTCTGCTGCTAGGAAATTAATTCACTGTATCATGTCAAACATTTTTTCTCGCCAGAATCAATCTTATGCATTTATAAGTCTATCATTCGCCCAAGCATTGAATATTGCTATCACATCATCTGGTTTGGTGCTTCTGATATACATTTAGATTTTCTTGGAAAAACCAAAAAAAAAATTCGTAATGGCATCTCGGCTTCAAAAGTTTCCTACCGCTGTAACGTAGCTCCCCCTTGGCTTTTCTATAAATATTTTCATGGTAATTCTTCTGAGGAGCATTCCTCTTTCGTACACAGACAAACTGTATATATGAGGACTAGTTAGGACATCATAGAGACTTTGAGGTATTATGGTGGTTGTAGTAAGAATAAGTAAGAATGTGGTGTTTTGGTGTACGCAATACTGTATAGTTTGTTTGGGTCAGTGATTGTGGCTAGCTAAGTTGAATATAAGACAGATTGATGATCAGCCTTTCTCATGCCCCCTTTGGCCTTATGCCACATTGTTTTATTTCAGAAATAAATATTGCTTTCCTCTTTGATACATCGGCTTTACGAATTTAAAGGCGGTACTAGATTTGCAGTTAAGTTTCATTATTTTACAGTCGAAATGGATACGTGTAACCGTAAGTTCTATGCTAACAGTTTCTTCTCTCGCATCTCTTATTTTCCAGTCAACTTTGATTTTCAAAAATTTAAATGCAATGTTAATCGTTATTTCTTGTCTTCTTAATTCCTATTCTTTTATTGCATCCTCTCCTTTTTTTTCTTCTAGTTTTTCATACTTATTAATCTCTTGCGTCTTAGTGGCTTTATTGCTTTATTTGGGGTGAAATTAAAAAAAAAAGTTGCTTAATAAAATTTAACATAGTCTATGACAACACTTCCCAAGCCAAGATAATTAAAAAAGTTCTAAGCTAACAGTTTCTTCTCTCGCACTTCTCGCTTGTGGAAGTCCCTTCGGGTCTCTTATTTTCCAGTCAAATTTGATTTTCAAAAATTTAAATGCAATGTTAATCGTTATTTCTTGTTTTCTTGATTCCTATTCTTTTATTGCACATAGAAGAAGAACCAACAAAAGACTTACACTTTTGTTGTAACCTAGGAAAGATTGCTGAATAGAATAATCACACGAAGTTTTGTAATGAACGGTAATACTTAGGACAAGAACAACACATATAAGATTCACCAGCGGCGCGTAGAAGTAGTAGTCAACTGCTAGAAGTGAGTCAAGTAAATTCTACAATGAATCTCCAACTGCAGACCAATATATAGTATTTACTACTGTATTTATGTGAATGGGGGCATACCCATTATCATCTACAACAACAACTTTCATTAACAGAAAAGCATAAATAATTATATGAAATATATGACTAGTTTCTAGTTAAACCAACAATTCATATTTTGGCTTATGAAATTAGAGCAAGTTAATATCAATGTATATATATATATATATATATATATATATATATATGTGTGTGTGTGTGTGTGTGTACGCGCGTGCGTGCGTCAAAAAATAAATAACTACCGTATTTGATGGCATACAAAAAAAAACTCTTTTACTAAAAGAAAAGTAAGGATTCAAAATATTTCCCTCGTCGAAGTTGAGAAATCTGGTTGTTTAATGTTTACCCAGCCTAAATAACTAAACAATACTGTAATATTAAAGGTAGCTAATTAGTAAGGCGAGATTTTGTATGCTTTCTGCAGTAGACCAGTTGCCATCCAAGGTTATAGAACCCGGTCTCCCTTGCTATTTACCAATAGCTAGGGAGAAGAAGAAGAGGATTCATACCTTTCCCAAGCTAGTAAGTGAATATAATGGATTCGACTGGAATTACCCCAATCCGAGCCGCTATCCATTACTCCACCTGCTTTCGAATACTATTGTTTAAAACACCTCCCTATTATTTGTCAGAAAAGTCCCATAGAAAATTTTGAGAAGCGTTCACAGATATGAACGCTCTATATTCTCATCTGTTCATATTTACCTCTTTACTTGTATTGTTTATCTGGTTGTCCGTATTTCTGTGAGTGAGTGCGTGTTCTTGTACGCAGAAGTGGAAATATAACTGTTTATAGATATGGGTATGGCTACATAATTATTTCATGTGCATATAACCTAAACCCCGCCACTATATGCTGCGCAATGAGTCGGCGGCTGTTGTGGTCGTCGCGTTTGTTTGGTTTTCCTCTTAATTTATCATCGCATCGCATTTAATTAAAAGATGGGATACAAAAACATTGAATTAGGAATTATTCTAATACTGCGAGAAAATGACAAAGATAAAAATAACTAAATCGAATACTCGGCATTTCCAAAACATCGAATGTGAAAGTCTCCAGAAGAAGACCAAAGTGTACAGCAGCCGAAATGCGATAAACAGTGAAAAGGGTGAAACTGATCCGAAATAATCAGTATACAACAGTAAGAAAAGTCAGGCAATAATAAGAACTATATTTCATATTCTATCTGAGCTAGGTAGTAGCAGTACAAATATAGAGACGAATGGGTAGGAAAGGTGATCCAGTGGAAACTATGCAAACGATTTAGATTTGGACATACGGGATAACGATATATGCACAAACTGGAATCTAATAGAAACTTCTCAATAATTTTGAAATTCATATCGATCACCCAATCCCGACCAGAAAATTAAATCTTGTCACTATGAACAAGAAAAAATTTTCAGCAGACCATAGAATAAAAATGAAATAAAACGAATATCTAGAAAAAAGAGTAAAGTGCTGAGGTATCGAATAGGTTTGCTGTCACTCATTCACCAGCGATAACAACCAGAAAGCTCTGATGTGAATTGGAAATCTGATGAATAACAACATGATTAAAATCAACAACACCTTTTTACCCTCAAATTAAAAAAGTTAATTATCTATGTATGCGGCCATTGCGGTGACGAAAACGGAATCACTGGGCGGAGGACTTCCGATACTGCAGTCAACGGCCAGTCTAGGAAGCCTTCCGCCTGTTGTATAGCCCCTTCTTCTGGGGTTCTCTTGGGCGACGGTATCGATACCATTATATTGACGTTGCCTTCTACTTTCATAGCCGGTGATCGCGAGTTAGTTTTAGTTCGAAGATAAAAGAGCAAATTCCCAGACACGAAATAACACGTCTACATTCTTCGACGTGTAAAACTTAACTTACTGAAATTCCTTTCTATATTTCTCATTCCCACGGTAGCTTTAGCCAATCAAAAACGACTTCCGTTGTTTTTCTGTATCTGACCACAAAGATCAAAATGAGAGTGGAGAAATACAATTCTCTAAAAAAATAATAGTCTGCTAGACTATTATTTAACACGCCGAGTGATTCCGTTTTCTTCACCGCAATGGCTGTATAGATAGCTATGGAGCCTCGTCTACTACATTGTGCTAGATGACCGTTAACTTTAAATCCGCCATTTTGTCCAGTCTTGTTTTTTTTTGTTTTGTTTTTTTTTCAATCTTGCGAGGTGTCTAGCCATCCTACTCGCTTTGTGCGACAACCGGTTTATTTCGCTGATGACCTGATCACGTGGCACGTAGTATTGAGGCACATGGTACAAATAGCAGATTCAGAGTGTCTTTATATGTATAAAAAAAAAACAAAATAAGACAATCTGTTATAAATACTGCGAAATAATTTACAGATTTTGTCCCTATGCAGATAAATCAAAATATGGACTGGTGCAATTATGTCAATGCGTTTTAACAGAATAAACAAAACAGAATCTGTAAATAAATAACATTCTGTTTCTGATAAATCTAAGGATTGATAAACCGTAAAAAATGAATCAGTCACTGCTGCTAAAATTCATGCCATGAAAGCGTTGAGCTCACAAGCGCCATCTGGTTCCTCCAACTTCTACGGTCTTGGCAGAGCGTCGGAAAATCCTTCAGCGCTAGTTTAATCTGCTGGAGGTCCTAGCCGACGACGTCCTTGCAGCAGCTGCGTGGTCTGCTGCGAGGTAGTCGCCAGTTTACAGATGGAGGGTCGAACTGGTAGATAACTCTAGTAGGGTGGTTATGAAGTCGTCGCAGGACGTGACCAAGCCAGCGAATAACGGTGTGGAGAATATTCGGCTGGCTTGTAGGCCGACGGAACTCTTCATTGGAACAAGATCGGATCAGTTCATCCCATCGATAGTCCAGAGAAGAGCGCCGGACTCGAAGCCATGGACGTATCTTGCTGAAAAGCCACGTCTCGGCACCGTATAACAGCAGAG
>CAHIKZ030001891.1:12500-35000 GCA_903632075.3 Acanthosepion pharaonis
TATATATATATATATATATATATATATATATATATATATATATATATATATATATATATATAGTTTGGATAAAGGCGTTGGGTCAGATCCAAAGAAGGTGAAGTTCAATACCTGAAGTTAAGGCAGTGGAGAACTTTTCAGAGGGAAGGACAATAGTCCGACTAATGTATGTATATATACCCACCCACAGATAGATATCAACACTGTGTGGTGGTGTTTGGCCGCTCGTCTCCGAGTATGCCTGTCTTAGGGCGGCTAGCAGATAGGCACAGTTTGTGTTTATTCAACCCCCACAGTGCCCATTTGTAGTTTAGATTGCAAATAAACTGGGCGGACCTAAAATAAAGTATCTGGTGCGATCACCAGTCTGGGCAAGGCTAGTATTCTCAACCACGGTCAACTGTGACTTCATGCTTGGCTCCAAACAATTCCGTCTCCCCAATTTCACTCATAGGGCCTGTGTCAACCCGTGGTACGGTTTCTCAGGCATTTTTCAACGGTGCCGCGCGCTGGGGTCATCTCCCCAAGCCGATGACATGAAAAAGTCACCTTCCTGACAAATCTATCAGCCTTTTCATATCTATTTATCTTCTCTTCTTTTAACCAATCATAAATCTAAAGCATCGTGCAAATTAATAAGCTAATGGACGAAAACCCGGAGGTGGATACAGAAACCCAAACCAATAAAATGAACCAAAAACGGAAACTAATCAATCAGCGTTGAATTAATTCGTGTCAATCAAAACGACCTCTTGAGAAATCAAAAATGTCGACTGCTGAAGCAAAAGAAACTCCTTTACGTCTTCTGCCATAGAATTCTCCTTCGCAAATTAGTGAAAATATATTAGATTTTCTGTGTAAACTTTGTGCTCTTCAATCATATGAGATATCATGACAAGGCTACTTATTCTACTAAAAGTGATTACCATCAATAGTGTTCTCTATTGAAATCTTTGCAAACATGGGCCTTTGTTCCCGCAATAAGACGACGTGTCAAAAGGACGTTTTTTCTTCACTCTTTGGCAATGTTTATTGCTTTCGAAAGCGATGATTAAAATTATACTAAGACCTAAACATATGAAAGTGAAATTATACATTTTTCTTTATTCTTGATAATTGACAACAAAAATAATAAACACTATTTATTTATTAGAATGTTTGTTTACACTACTTATTTTATTGTTTATTGGAATGTTTGGCAAAGCATCGTCTAATTGCCAATTGATACGAATTTTATAAAATGGTAAATAATAAAGATTTTCTTATAGTTTACATGTTTTAATAATTTAGTAAATGTTTATAAATTTATGAATGAAAAAATTTTCATATTTATTTCTTTATAAATTGGTAAATGATAAATATTGCATTGCATTAGATCTAATTTAGTATTAGTTTTTAGAATGTTGTAAATATAAAAATATTCTTGTAAATATGAAATAGTGTTTAATATTTATGTTGTAAATTCTCCTGAACAAAAAAAAAAAAAAATGTATAAATTAACTTTCATTTGTTTAGGTCTTTGTTGTGTAGGAACCTACCACCCCTCTTGAAGATGAACTCGTCTACAAACAAGGACGTTAAAAGAGTGGCATGTCAAAAGACACTGTCGGAGAAGTTCTTGGGCTGACTTCCGACGTCTGTCGAACTGCCTGCGTTAGCGAAGAGAGGAACCTGACGAGGTTTCGCTGAAGGGCAAGGTTTCGTCCGGGATGTAGACAGGGGCCTGAAACCCGTCTAATCGGCTAAAAGGTTATTTTTTGGCCGAGCCTACAGCTGGAGAGAAACCACAATAAAACCGGCCTTGTGCCATATTCGTTTCCGTGGGTGAAATGATAAATACTGAGAAGTTCTTTTGAGCTGAGTTATAGACTACTCAGGCGATATATACCAACTTACCAACCGAATAAACCCCATTTTATTTTACATGTTATTTGGCGTTTGTCTTTATTAACCCCAAATTAACATCATAACAGTGGCGACGAGAGATTCATTCATCACGCTGAGTGGAGAATTTTCAACTCTAGGTGGACTATATAATTTTTTTTTTTCTCGCACTGAAAAAAAAAAAAAAAAGCAATACGTCGAACTTTGTTCTTCAAGAAGAAATAGGATTTCAACGTGCCAAAAAGTAAGACTTGTGCTTATTGTTGATATATACGTGTTTTTCCCTTTTTGACTGTTTTCGAAAAGTGTTTTGTGTAATCTATTACGCATAATGGAAGATTTGATTGCATTAACGAAAAATTCTAGTGCAAAAACCAAATTCAGCAACAGGAGCAACAAAATTGTTTCGGGGGAACAAATATTGATTTTATGTTCAGCAGCGAAATGACATAAAAGGCTTTATTTGAAGCAATTTTAATAAAGAATCCAGCAAATTCGTCATTCACGGCCGAAGGTATTGCTAATTCTATTACTGAGTTCAAATTTAACCTAGAGGAGGGTATAACATTTCCTGCGTATTTCAGAAGATTTGAAACAATATTTTGAAAAAATGTGAAGGTTGGACTGATGAACTAAAAAAGTGAGTTTACTTTTACAAAAGTTGGGTACAGATGAAAATAATAAGTATAGTACGAATTTTTGTCCTTCCAAGAAAACTAGTGACATTTCTTTCGAAGAAACTTAATACTTTATCTAGTATTTTTGGCGATGAGTTAGTTTGTTTCATACTCTGTTTCTCGTGTTTGAATATGGTAAAGCGTGACGATGAGGATGTTGTTACGTATGCTGGAAATGTTAACAGAATGTGTGAACGTTTCGTTACATGATCTTTCAATTGATCGATTTAAATGTTTGATATTCGTTCAAGGCTTGACTTTAGCAAAGATAAGGACATAAGGTCGAATATTGGCAAAACTCGAACAAAAATTCTGAGATTACTTTGCAGAAGGTTACGGAAGAGTGTCAAAGAATTGAAAATTTAAAAACATGACAATATGCAAATTGAAGAAAAAAGACGTATCCCGTGTCCATGCTATTCGAAAAAAAAAGGAATAGTTAATAAAACGTTAAAAACCAACGCTTGATGCGGTGGTGGTCATTTTAAAAGGAATGTTTTTTTGTTTTTTTTTTTTTCATGACAAAAATTGCTATTCGTGTGGCAATAAAGGCCATATAAGTACTCATTGTAAAAGAAAAAAAAAAAAATTAAGTCGAAAAAAAGATATTGTGAATATTGTGTTGTCACGTCAGGAGATTGAGGAGGGGCAGAAAAGAAAATTTCACAAGTAAAAATTAATGAAAAAAATGTTAAACTACAGCTAGATACTGGAAGTGATATTTCCATTATTAATACAGCAACATGGATTAAAATAAGCAGACCTTGCTTAAAAAAGACTGAAAAGTGGTTCTGGATTTCTGGAAGAAAATTGCATTTTCAAGGTGAATTTTCTTGTAATATTTCATTTGTTGTAAGACACTAAAGTCTAAAGTGTATAAAAGCTACAAAAAATGCTTCAAATTTGTTTGGAACAGATTGGATTATACTTTTTAATTTATGGAAAACTCCTATAAATTTTTTTTGCAATAGAATTAATGTTTTCTCCGTGTAAAAAATCGGGTTACAGAAATTTGAAAGATCTGAAAATAAAATTTCCACAAGTATTTTCAGAAGGTCTTGGATGTTGCAAAAAGGCAAAGGCAAAATTTGAAGTGAAGGAAAATGTAAAACCTATTTTCAAGCGAAAAGAATGTGCCATTTGGTGTTTTGGAACAGACTGACAAGGAATTGGAACGGCTTGAAATTTAGGAGTTATTTCACGCATTGAATTTTCAGAGTGGGCCTGCCCTGTTGTATATGTTAAGAAAAAGAACAAGGGTGGAACGTTTAAGTCAGATCCCAAAAAAAAAATATTAATTCCTCCGGAATTAATCTCAAGGGAGGTGTTGTGTAGGAACCACCACCCCTCTTGAAGATGAACTCGTCTACAAACAAGGACGTTAAAAGAGTGGCATGTCAAAAGACAGTGTCGGAGAAGTTCTTGAGCTGAGTACATTTATAGACTACTCAGGCGATATCTGTACCAACTTACCAACCGAATAAACCCCATTTTATTGTTACATGTTATTTGGCGTTTGTCTTTATTAACCCCAAATTAACATCATAACAGTCTTGTTCCAAATCTAATCCTCGCTTTTTAAAACAATAAACATTGCTGAAGAGTGAAGGTAGTTAAAATATAAGCGGTGTCATGGGAAAAAGAGCCCTCTTGACACTCCGTCTTATTGCAGGCATGAAGGTCCATGTTTGACGAAATCTTCATTAAAAAACACTTAATCCGACATTGACGAGTATTCTTTGTTGACGGTGAACATGTAAATGATTCTTATTGGCCTACAATGAGCCACCCAGGAGCCTTCTGCCGGCAGGAAATTAATCCTGAATCATGCTTCGTCGCGACGTTATTTTTCTTAATTCTTTTCTGTTTTATTCGATGTCAGTAGAAAATTTGTTTGTTTTTTTTACATTGAAAATGTTAGGGATTTATTGTCAATATTATCTACAATGTTACGAAGCTTGTACATCATTAATGACTAAGCTCCTCTTTTTTATTTTTATTTTTACCGAGTAAAAAATTTATATACCGATGATGTAATTTCAACAGTTCCGAAGGTCAGACGAAGATCTTTGACGATTGTCTTTATAACATGCAGAAATTTGAAACCTGTCCTATATTTATATGTTCGGACTATTGTCTTCATCTTTGTTGCAATATTCACGACATCTCGACCGTTGTACGCTCCGGCCTTCTTCAGGTGACTGGAATTTCGAACCGAACCCTTCATTTTCGTCCACCGGTGTAGATTGTTCTAATTCATGCCTCTTCCAGATATCTCAGTATCAGTTATTTCCCTTTAACTCAACTCTCCAAGTCTCTTTTTTTTTGTTCACCTTTGCTATGGCCAAGTATTGAAGTCACAACTCTTTGGGTCAAGTCACTCGATTACCAATGCTTTTATCCACTGAGCCATGTGTCCTTGAGGACACATCGACCTCGCTGGACGAAAAAAGTGTACAGTTTGAAATCCCAATCACTGGAGAAGGCCAGAGCGTACAACGGCTGGAACATCGTGAATATGACAAACCCTGAAGAAGGCCGGAGCGTAAAATGAGGATAATAGTCCGAACAATGTAAATACTGTAAATAATTACAATACCTAATCTCAGAAATAGAGCCATACATTGAAGAAGTCCAGAGCGTACTACATCCGAAGCGTTGTGAATATGACAACAAAGATTGGGATAATAGTCCGAACAATGTAAATACTGTAAATAATTACAATACCCCATCTCAGAAATATAGACAGATATGTCCTTTTAGATACCAACATTTGAATACGGCAGTCGGCAAACTTTTTTAAAAGTATTCTAAACTGGAAATATATTTGAACTTGCAGGTCAGAACAAACTGAAAGTAAAATCCTGGACAAAAAAAAAAAAAATAAGATGTAGTATTAAAGATGACAAATCCATGAAAATGATGAAATTCCTTTTCTGGAAAAAACAAAAAAAATCAAATCAAATCGTGATACAAAATTTGTGATTCCTATCATCAAAAGTGACTGTAAATAATAAGTAAGACTTAACTGAAGGTAAATTTAATGTTTTATCTTTGAAAACACCATCTTACATAAATACTGAAATTAATTGTGAGTCAAAAGATTTTGAAACAGGCATTTTTTAAACAATGTTATAGATTAAAATTTCACATCACAAAGTTTTAATACAATTGTCAAACGGGATATTAATTCCCATTCACTAATATCTGTCTCTGTCTCTGTCTGTCTGTGTGTGTGAGATGTGAATATATATATATATATATATATATATATATATATGAGAGTTGGAAAATGGGCAAGTCTGAAGATTGCTTGAGGCATGAAATCGACAGTCTCTATACAGTTTTGATACCTATGTCCACTTTGTTTATCTTGACAAACACTTTATCTCTGATACTGAGCGCTCTTCTCTCATAAATCTTAAACAATATATTTATATACAAATATCTGTATATATTCGTGTGTGCGTGTAGACTTTACATTGTTCATATTAATATACAATAAAAATATCTTCACACACCTATATATATATATATGTGTGTGTGTGTGTGAAGAAATATAGTTTTAAGGTGGCTATATTTAGGATAAAAGTGCTCAATATCAGAGATAGAACGTATATAAATATATAAATTGAACATTGAAATAAACGCTCCAGATTGATTAGGTTGTTTTTGCTACAACGCAATCGTCAGACCTGAATGTTGACTTCAATAACATCCAATACATATTAATATTGTTATATATATATATATATATATATATATATATATATATGTGTGTGTGTGTATGAGAGAAAGAAAGAGATAGGAACATCATCAATTTTAAAGAGAGACACTCATCAAAGGAAAATATGAGTCATCCGTGAACTAAAGTTTGGGGAAATATTGATTATTTAATGAATGCATCCTTTAATACATAATCGACGCTTCCTTGGCATCCTTGGTCGCCCTCACTCTTTCAGGTATAGAAGTGACAAGCTCTGTAATCAGGGACTGGGGAATTTCTCAATGTTGTTCTTTTCACAAGAAGCAGGTTCCTTAAGCACAGATTTGAGGAAATATCGGTCCTCAGAATGTCTAGTAGTGTTCATGTTCAGTGACTTATTTGCCTATGGTAGTACTCGAACCCGATTTTGCACCAGACACGTTCGGGTCGCATTTAAAGCATGGTACTGAGCGGTATCCGTACTTTGTTTTGATCTTTCAACATATTTATGCAGCCTTGTCGATTATAACATATTTCCCATTCTACAGCCTCTTTCCCACAAGCCTATCGCTATTTCCATGGCAAATGTTCAAAATGGGAACAACCTAGTTTAAAGTTCATACATTTATCACCTAGAACGAAAAAAATTACATCCATGGAATTGAATCAGCCAAAAATAAATATCTGTATTCCAAATGTCAGAAGTTTATTTCAGACAGCTTCTTTTCCCCAAGAAGAAAACGAGGAAAAGAAAACAGTTGGATGTAACAGAAAAGACCAATCTCAACTACCTCAAGTCAATGGTCTATCGTTATATATCCCCCTTATCGTCATAATCTTTATTTCTTTCTACCTCCTCTTACATTTATATCATAAAGCTCATTTTAACCTATTAGCTTGAGCGGCTCTTTAGTCTTGTATTAGGTAAACTTTAGTAAAAAAAAGTATCATTGAATTGCGGATAGATCACTTTTAATTTTAGATCTGATGAGAGGCCCTTAATGATAGAGGAACAAAATAAATTTACATTCAAATATTCGGAATAGTAGAGTTCATCTTTGAGGAATTCAGATTACGAACAAGATAAGTGCACATTTAATTTTATTTATTACTAAAACATGGCCCACTGAATAAAGACGTTGGTTAGATCCAATGACTAGACCCAAAGAGTTGTGAGTTCAATACCAGGCCACAGTGGTGAACCAAACTTGGAGAGTTGAGTTAAAGGGAAATAACTTAGATATCCGGAAGAGGCATGGCTCGTGGAACTAGAACAATCTGACCCGGTTAACGTAATAAGGGATTCGGTTCGAAATTCCAATCACTTGAAGACGGTCGGAGCGTACAACGGCCGAAACATTGTGAATATGGAAATGAAGATGATGGTAACAGTCGGAATAATGTGAATAATGTAAGTAATAATAATACCTCATCTCAGAGATATAGGCAGATATTACAAGTTTTTGTAGTCATTTTTCTTTTGCAATATATATTCTATTTTAGTATTGTCTAATTTTTGTAGGAATATGATTGGTTTTTATGCTATATTGATTAATATAAGTTTTTTATGGTAATATTGCCTGATAAATTGCATATTAGTATTCGTGAAAGCGTTGTAGTAGTTGGACGGATGAATGTTAAATGTTTCTTTATTAACACTGGAGATACAATTTCCTAATAGATATAAAAGAAAATTCATATATTACATTGGTATTATGCAGTGTGTTTGTGGTGCGTAATATAAGTAAATAACAAAGAACTGTTATGTAATATGTACTGAACTGTTATGTAATATCATTCCTCGTATATGGCAGCGAATGCTGAACAATCTCTTCAAAGATAAAGACGAGACTTGAAGCAACAGAAATGTTGTTGTACAGAAGGATGCTGAGAATACCATGGACTGAACATGTGAGCAACGACGAAGTTTTAGAGAAAATAGAAACAAAAAAGATGCTTACCATTATATTTATCCCAATCCTTAAGTCATGTGAACGATCTATGTATTATATTCTTTATAACTATTTGGTTTTGTTTATAAAATAGATATATTTGATTGCAATAAAATGTTTATATTATTTTGTCATGACTGTTGTGTGTATTTTTGCTATTCCCTTTCCTTAATTTAATTTGTTCATTAACTATATAGCTTGGAAAAAAACATTGTTTATTTGTGTTTGTTTTCCTTGACTGGGACCCTTACAAAATAGTCTGTGAGGAAAAGGAAATCGGGTAGACCGTATTGATCAGTTTTTTATGGTAAACCTGGCTTACGGCCACATGACATTGAAACACCGATTCCCGTACGATTAACGAAGTTAAGCAACATCGAGCCTGGTCAGTAGATAGATTGGTGACCAAGCGGGAATTCCAGGTACAGTAAGCTCGGGTGTGCAGGTGGTGTAATGGATAATGGCTCTGAATTGATAATCGGAGAGCAGAGTTCCAATTACAAGTGGGTTCGTTATATTAATTTATGCGCAAATACTCTTGAGAAAGGTATGGATCTACCTCTTCTACCCCCAGCTATGGGTTGATTAGTAAGATTGCATTACTAAATCATTATCTTCAAAAAAAATTCTTACAATCTAAAAATATTTTCTGGCTTTAGGTTTTTCCTGCAAAAGGTTCATAAGCCGTAGGAAACGAATCAGCCAAACCAATCTATATATAGACATTTAATGAGGCAAGAGTTTAGAATTTAATTTTTTATATAAGCTTATGTTGAATGTTTAACTATTAGAATGTATCAAGACATCACGAAATGGGATTATAATATTGATATTTTTCATAGTTAAAGCAGAAGACAAGATTTAACCCAAAGAATTGTGAGTTCAATACCTGGCTGTGGTAGTAGTGAACAAAAACTTAAAGTTGAGTTAAAGGGAGATAACTGAAACATCTGGAAGAGGCATGCCACGTGGAACTAGAACAATCTACCTAGGTGGACGAAATAAAGGGTTCAGTTCGAAATCCCACTCACCTGAAGAAGGCTGGGGTGTACAAACGCCGAAACGTCGTGAACATGACAATAAAGATGAGGACAACCCTCCGAACAATGTAAATAATATAAATAATTACAATACTTCATATCAGAAATATAGACACATATAAAAGACAGGTTTGTTTTCCAAAGTTTCTTATTTTGATTTCTTTTGAGTTCATTATTGATTTAACGTCATAAAATATATCTAATATAAATCACAGGTTAAGTTTTAACACTTTTTCTAAGTGGGATCTATATCTATAATTCTCAAAATATTTATGTGTATGTATGTATGTATGTGTTTGTGTGTGTGATAGGATGTTGTTTTTCCGTTTCCACAGTTTTCATCCGATTTCGATAATATTTTTTTTTTTTTTTTTTTGTTGATAGATAATACTTCGCTGCCGGTTTTGAGTTCAAATTGGCTGGAAGTAATTACAACCTTGACGGTAATAAATCGAAAAAAACTGAATTTTTACACTTTGCGCAAAAATCAAAAGCAAAATTTAATGTCTGTAAAAAAAAGCGTAGAATCAATTTAGAGAGTTAAAATCTAACGCAAAAGATTATTATAATTATAAAAAAAATTATTATAGATAAAAATTATCGTATATTATTATTACGAAGTTCCATGGAAGAGGTTCCTTCCTTGCAAGATTTAGAACGCAAAAACGGCCCTTCTCAGCCACCCCTGCTTCAAATTGTTAACCCCACCCCATTTGGAGATGTAGCTCAGTTGCACCCAATTGTTTTACTAATATTGATTTTCGGGTTGGCTGACTTTAAACTCAAACTGCTCTAATTGAACGGCAAATATTCCCAGTAATGAAAGACCCGGTCGAAGACGGGTTATACTGCTAGTATATATGTATACTGTTAGTATATAATAATTGGGTAAAGTCGAACCAAGTTTTTTTATAATAATGTTCACCCAATACAAAGCCCAAGAACCACTCAAGGAAGAGGGTTACTCTGTGGTGCTGTATGCGCATAAAAAAGGCAAGAACTGCAATTCACGAGGTTATGTAGGAAAGTTAAAGGTTAACTCTATACTTGAAGAGGTCAAGATTGTAGTGAAATAATTCTACCGGGAGTCTGTTCCACAAAGCAGTGTTTTGGGGGAAGAAGCTGTCTGAGTGAAACTTACTCCTTACTAATGGAATATGAAGGGAATGATTCATTCTTGTGTGCGCGGTATGGCGGGTCCTAGTTGCAAAGGTCTGTGGAAAAGGGTTTGAAGGGTAGGAAATCATTAATCACCCACAAGGCCCCGTAGACGCTTTTGAACTCTATCCAAGACAAGCAAGTGAAATTCTGGCCAGCTCCAACCCAAATATGGTAGCAATACTCCATTTTTGGTTTGATCTGGCTATTGTACAGATAAAGTATAGCAGAGGGGAATCAGCGCGATACAACGAACCGACAATTTTTCTAGAATTTTTAGCAATAGATCGTTTATATGAATTTTAATTGAGGTCCCAACAGATGTTTAAGACAAACATATGCATGCAGACATACACACACACACACCTACGCATGCACAGTGCGTGTTTATTAGATAATTTCTAAACAAATAATAAACAAGTTACTAGGGAACATATCTATAAGAATGTATATAAACATGTTTTGATATTATATTTTTAGCTTAATATTATATTTATATATTTTTCTATTATTAACCCATTTTACTTACATAGTTTTAATTTTAAGAAAATGGATTAAATCCGACATATTGTTATTTTTAATTTATTTTGTTTAAGCGTTATTTTTAGTACGCATATTTTTCTGTCAAAATTTCTCGAATATTCAAGCCAGTAGATGTAGTTGGATAAAAATAACGTTTAATTATATAGTTTTCTTTTATTTTAATTTCGTTTCTGGGAACATTTGTAAAAACACTTTCGAGATCTAGGGAAGATAGTATGCTTTTGTTTATTTTAAGATGTATTTTTTGTGTCAAAATTATAGTGATTTTCCAAGCGTAGCTTAGATGTGGCACACGACCGAAAGTAGGGGCACTCAGTGAGGATCGAATTCACTACTTAGTTGTAATTGTTCTAGGGAGACAAGCTTGCTAACCATTACACCACCACGAGGTGCCCTGGTGCCAAAATTATAGCGAAACGTTTTCGCTAATATTTCAATATGCAGTAATCGCCCCTTTTCAGAACATTTAAGTTTAATTGATTTACATAAAATAATATTCAAATCAGCTGCTTCATAAATAAATAAATACGCAGAATAAATCGTTTCCTCATCGGAATAAAAAAACATTTACGTGGAATTTGTTTGCGTCTTTGTTAATCTGCAAGAGAGTGTGATTACCTCATTTTACTTCCGGTTCCGGTTATGTGATAGAGAAAAAAATTCGTTTTTCTTTTTCTTTTCTTTTTTTTTTAATAAAAATTATGTTTATGCACGTCTAGTAAAATTCTGTATCTCATGGTAGACGCTATTAACTCATCATTAACATTAACTAAATTCTCGAATCAAAGCAAAGCACAGCGGAAACTAATCAATCTGAGAGAATTAATGTGTCAGTTTTGAGGCCTTTGAGAATTTGAAGGGTTTTTTAAAAAGCAAACAACTTAGTTGCAATTAACGATGAATTTATTAGTTATTGAGTACAATCTGCTCACTATTAAGTTGACAGACAGATCGTGATAGCAACTATTCAGGTGATCAGGAACTTTCACCTTGAAAGCCGGATACGTAACAGAATTTCTTGTTTATGATGAAATCTCGCATTCGTCAGATGATAACACAATGAGAAGGCTTCCTTTTCAGTTTTATGAGAATAAAATAGACCTTTAAAGAATAATTTGGGCACTGAAATTAAAAATCTGGATTACTACAGGAAACATAGAACTCGATAAAATAGACAAATTATAAATCACGTAATTGTATTTTCGAATGAGAAAGCACTCATTAATATAAATAAATTTAAGTGTTGAGTAATATAATCACCTGAAAGACTTGCTTTTTAGTACGTGTTCAATTCAACGTTACGTTACCTTTGTGAAAGAGTTAAAAGAGGTAGACGTTTAATCTTAATAGTGTTTTTATTTAATTAAATCATCAGATTTTTCTAAAAAAAATTATCTGGTTTGTGGATGAAATAAACTGATGTATGCGAGAACAAACTAAGAAGTGACAAAGTAGAGGTAGGTGAAACACATAGCAATCACGGGTTAAGTTAAATTCTGAACAATTTGTTTTCTAAGTGAAATATATAATAGTTGTGAAAATTCAGACGAAGTGATGGACACTTATAGTTAACATCAGAAAGTGATAGTTGGAATTTCTAGGACACTTAATGAAGAAAGAGTATTGGAAAAATTTGACACCTACAGGACTTACTGAAGTCAAGTTGAACAGAGGAAAACAGCACATGCACTACCTAATTAGTTTGTGTAAATAGTTGACAGAACAGTAATTAGGAGAGATAGCGAAAAGACATTTACTAAGAGCGACAATGAACAGGAAATTGTGGTGAGCCATTATCGCTCACGTCCGGAAGAGACACGAATCATAGAAGAAGAATATACATGATCAAATATATTCGCTGCGGATATTTATCTCTAAACAATGCCTCCCATTCGAGTAGACTAGTTGATAACAGTTAGAATAAAGATATTACTTAAGAATAATCATACGACGGGAGAAATAGTATACACAAAATATATAAACCAAGCACTGAAAATTATTTCCACTAGTTTGTTTATGTTAGTCGCTTTGGTATGTAGCTTCCGTGTGTAATTCGTTACTTAAACTAGTAGGCGGAAGAGTCCAACATAGACTCTTTAGAGGGAGGACACCACAACAGTCCTGTTCACATTATTATTTAAATATCAAATGCTATGAATCTCAAGGTTTGACGACGGTTTCTTTCAAGTAGGGAGAGCATATGCCGGAGAACGCATATTTTTCTTTAGTAAGATTTCTCGAATATACCGGCCCGCAGACGAATGACCCACATAACAAAACTCATCATCTGTATTCTGAAGAATAGAGCGCGTAGCAGAATCAGGCCAGAGATAGGACAAGAACAGTGCGGATTCGTTAAAGACACCGGAACAAAGAACGCGATATTCATGCTCAGAATGTTATCAGAAAGAGCAATACTAAGGCAGAAGGACGTGTACCTATGTTTTATAGACTACGCCTTCGACAAAGTACGCCACAAAGATTTGTTGGAAATGATCAGCAAACTTGATATATTTGGAAAAAATATTAGAATAATCAAGAACCTATACTGGCAGCAAACAGCATGAATGCGCATAGAGAACGAGTTCAGCGAATATACAAAAATAAAAAGGGACGTAAGGCAAGGATGTGTCTTCTCACCGGACTTATTCAACCTATACAGCGAGGCAATTCTGAGAGAATTGGAAATCCTACCGGGATTCAGCATTAGCGGCCACAATCTTAACAGCATAAGATATGCAGATGACACAGTACTGGTAGCAGACACGGAAAAGAAATTACAAAATCTCTTACAGAAGGTAAGCGAAGGAGAGTGAGAAGAAGGGACTAAGCATAAACTACAAGAAGACAGGATGCATGGTCATCAGTAAAAGAATGACCCCGAAATGCGATTTGCAGGTCGGGGACACTAATATCAAGGATGTGTGGAAGTTTAAATATCTGGGAAGCGTTTTGACAGAGGACGGTAAGTGCGACACTGAGATCCGTAGATGTATTGGGATGGCCAAGGACACATTCCAAAAGCTGGGCAGCGTATTGTGGGGCAGGAGGATTTCTTTGGGAACAAAGAAAAGAGTACTGAGCTGTTACGTGACATCTGTCCTTCTTTACGACAGCAAATGTTGGACGGTCTCCTCAAAGATGAAGAAGAGATTCAAGGCGACGAAGATGTGGTTCTACAGAAGGATACTAAGGATATCATGGACTGAGCGTGTGAACAACGATGTGGTCTTGGAAAGGATGCAAATAGAACAAAGCTTATACTTAACATCAGGAAGAGGCAGCTGAAGTTTCTGGAACACCTAATGAGAAAGGAGGGCCTGGAGAATCTAATACTTACAGGTCGAATAGAGGGAAAGAGAGACAAGGGAAAGCAACGCATGACATACCTGGCGGGCTTAAGCAAGTGGATGACAGAACGTGGTCTGGTGAAGGTGGCAGAGGGACAAAACTTATTGAGAGCTACAAGGGATGGGGGAGAGTGGAGAGTCATGATCGCCTATATCCTGAAAGGACACGTCACACAAAAGAAAGAAGACGAAAATAAATAAATATAGTATCTAATAAATAAATTGGGCGTCTACTGAAATATGAGTATCCACTAAAAATAACGTTTAAATATATATATATATATATATATATATATATATATATATATATATATATATAAACAAAGTTAGCCTTTTTTATTTCATTTTGGTTTTATATTTTTCGATCCACCATTTTACAGTATTTTTTTTTTTGTCATTCTTGCTCTTCTGTCCCTTTATTTTAAATATTTATATATATTTATATATACTTTTAAAATTATGTTAAATATTAAACGCTATCCATTTCAAGGGATGATAACAGCTCCTTTCAAGAAGGAAGAGGATGTGCATAAGTCTATGTTTCATAGGGGTAGAGAGTCGCACAAATCCAGACTTATCATCTCAACATCCTTTCTAGAATCCAAGAGCAAAGTGAAGGAAAAAAAACTGGCTGCTGGTGGATCAGTTCCACTAACCAAGATTCAATACAAATAATGCACTTCTTGAGATTCACGGCACCAGCTTGAATCCAGAGTTTTCCTTCATTCAGAATTTTATTTGATGTTGTATGGAATTCACACCAGGGAATACCTATGATCTGAATTAAATTTAATGTCCTGCTAACTCTTTGATCTAAGAAGAGTTGATCTGTGGTGACCCCAGTATATACTGTATTTACCCTAAGAGATATTAAAATAAGTTTTGTACTCGGTGTCACCTCAGAACGACAAAAGATCAAGATACCTCGAGGATTGACCTAGAATGTAACCTCAATTCCACTGAATGCAGAATTGGGCATCACATGATGTTGGTGGGTGTATCAACAAAAACAGGATGTGAATCTATCTGCACTTAGGATATACACACACAAGACAATTGGATAACGAAGTTATATAAACGCCCGACCTAAGAAGGGGTGACAGAATCCCTCGCATTTTCGAATAAAAACCTGAAACCACATACCACTCGATTTGACCGACGTTAAGACGACGGAGTCCATAAGTGAATAAGCATTTATTTTACATATGGAAAATTTAGTCTCGTATCAGAGGTTGTTAACATATAATTAGGCTATCACCCAAGGCATGAGAGTCCAGTGTGCCTTGTTATTTAACCTATGATAAGGGGAAGATGAATTCATGCCTTTGCCGAGGACATTAGGGCTATCTGAACGTTTTGTTTTTTTGTTTGTTGATTTTGTTTAGCGGCATATCAAACTCTATGGATTATTTTATGCCAGAATCTAAATATCTTGAACACAATTTTATGGCTTCAGCTAAATATATTTTGAACGCAGTTGTGTGCCTTCAACAACAGATAAATTGTTGCTCATTTTGCTATAAAAATATTTTTTATACTTTCATAGAGTTTTGTATTTTGTGGGGGAGGGTCGCTAGTTGCCCATAGCTGGGACCCTAACAGGTGCTACCACTCCAGCTCCAGATGGACCTGGGAACAACACCAAAAAAGAGGTGGTTCCACGTTCCTCAAAACCTCCAATCTCCCGATCAGAGACCTTACTGCCGGATGTAGTTTATCGTCATACCCAATGTTAGCTGAACATAGTAGACCTGATCAGAATTTGAACTCGGCATGCCGATTTCACGCTGATGACCTTTATACTACCCTACACGTGCATAAAACATTAAATATATCTCAGAAGACAGCAAATTTTGTATATCCTCATCTATTACATCCGAGCCATACCCCCGATTATCCCACACACATCTTCTAATGCACAATTAGATTTAACTAACATTAACGCCTAAACTATCGGCTTACATGCGATACATAGATTACGTAGATAATTTACTGATATGTGCTTACGCTCTTGTCTCTTTCTTCGACCATCAACGCTTTTGTTTCCAGGCTTCGGTGCATGTCTGCTGATAGAATTAATGGCTTGAACGAAGGGTTATTGCTTGTTAGGGCAAACTCTAACTCAATTCATTAACCGGACTCGCTAACACGTTCATTTTGAGCTCAGCGCACCAACTGATTAGAGATGGATACCGTCCCATCAGTAGTTTAATTTTGAATTGAATGAAATGGTTCCCACTTTCTCTGTTATTGCACCGGGCGAATGTCTGATCGGAGACATGCGCCGATGTCATTTTCATTACCATAATAGGCCGCTCACTTAACAGGTCTAAATGGTTTCAGCTTTATACAACAGAGTTTTCGCCTCTTCCCCATTCACCTCCGCCGTCGACTCTCCACGAACGCAGGTCGGTCTGTTGTACAATTGACATTTGGAATGCGCTTCACTGAACTTGCACAACAGCCGACAATCCAAAGGAAAGGCGTCCACTTAATTTCCTTGTTAGAGATTTTCCGTATGGATTCTTAAATACAGATTTTCGCACCTGTGAGCCGTGAATCGTCGTCTGCAGAACTGACATGCACGCTACTGCCATCTAATGTGCGCCATCTTGGATAGGAAGCAGTCTCCTCTCTGTCTTATAATGGAAAGAACTTTTTATTTTGGATAGTGTGTGGGTGGGTTCAATTTCTTAATGGATTATTTAAAGAATTATACCGTCTTCTGATGAGTGTAAACCTCTTTTCCTTGTTTGATGCAATTTCAAATATTGCTTGGAGTAATTACTCTACACGTCCATTAAATTACCTGATAATGAGCAGTAAGTTTTTTCCCAAGTAATCTAATGATTAAAAACAAGTCCTTTGATTTACTTTGATATAAACGTTACCACTTTTTCATCATACAAACCATTAAGTCTTAAATTTACGAGTGAATTTATGGTGGCTAGACATGAGCGAAATTGACTTCGGTCGAACCATTAGGATGCTTTCAAAAATAAATAGATTATGTGGACAAAGTGATATTCCTTTAAAAAAAATTCTTAAAGGAAAATATATTAAAATATTACCCGTTATTTTTCTTTAAGTTCTGCATCTATATTAACAGAATAATTTTAGATATAATTTGAAATATTAATGAATTATTATCATTTAATAATTGTGTACACACAAACACACACTAGGAGTATTGCAAGGTTGTTGACCAGAATTTCGTTTTTTAGTATTTTGGTAAGACTTTACCAAATAAGTCTGATTTTTAGCGCCCCACTTTTCTTTCTTTCTCTCTCTGTCTCTGTCTCTCTATCTCTGTCTCTCTCTCTCTATATATATATATATATATATATATATATATATATATGTGTGTGTGTGTATGTATATATCAAAGTACGTCTGATCAAACAGCGGTTTCTCCTGAAAAGGTTTGAATCCTGCCGGATGGCCGTACATTTTCTTCAATAGGTTTTCTCGGGTTTAAATAAAATAGTGTTTAAAATAAATTACTCCTCCCCTATGAATATAGAAATTTTAAACAAATGTATCTATAATTTTAGAGCTAATTTGACAAGATAGGGAGGTAATATAGATTAAAATATATCGCCCGGTTTACACTCCTCTCCGGTCTTTTCAACAGGACTAAAAGGTTTATCTCTTGTTTCCTGTTTAGGATTGAGTCTCCACTTCTATCTTACGTCTCTGCCTGGACTCTGAAATTTTATTCACTATTTATTTCATTTTACCTTTTTTCTCCCCCAACAATAATTCGCCTATTGTCCGGTCCTTGTCCCGGTATTTTGAACGGGAATAGAGATTTATCTATTGTTTCCTGTTTAGGATTGGATTACCGGTTCCTTCAAAAAGTCTACTTCAGCTCTCTACTCCTAACGCTCGTCTTTTTCTACGCTAAATAAATATAACTCTCTACCTTGAGTGGCTCTTGGGCCTTGTGTTGGGTGAACAGTTGTAAAAAATACACTTGAGAGGAATGGATGAAATTAGGGTCTGTCGGCATGGGTGCAAGGGGTTAGCTCCTACTTGCAAATTTAAAAAATATGCCGATCGTATATCCGCCCCAATTGTAACAAGGGCGCATTTGAACTTGTGCAAGTAAACACGTGTGCATGTTTCAGAAAAGAGGAATGAGCGAAAATGAAATGCTTGAATTGTTTCAGAATTTGCACATATAAATATGCAGGTGTGTTTAAGATTTGAATTGACGCATGAACGTTTCAGAAAAAAAAGGAACAAGTGACAATGAAATGCTTCACTTTGTACGTATAATTATATAGGTGTTATACACGAATAAAGTGTCGCTGTCGACACTTGAGTTTGAACATAGATCGCCAGTGAGAAAACACAGGCGATCCCATTATTGAATTAAGTGGATCACGTGACCACAGAGGAAACGCATATATAGGAAAGTCGCATTCTATTCTATCTTCTATTACTATTCTCTCGATCCTCACTGGGTACCCCCTAATTTCGGCCTTGTGCCATATCTAAGCTACGCTTGGAAAATCACTATTACTATTCTCTACTCTATTTACTATACTATTCCTCTATTCGGATCACTATTCGGTGATTACTTTTCGAGCGAGTATTATTGAGCAAGTACTATTAGTTCCAGTGATATTCGAAAGCGTCTGACACCAGTATTGTTCAAAGGCGTACTATAGTTGTATCTGCGATTACAAAGTCTCTGCCACAACGAGCATTACGAAAGTGACAACGAGTATTCGTTGGCATTACAAAAGTGGCAACGAATGTTCGTTGACATCACAAAAATAGATGTGTGTTTAAAATGTGTTACTAAAAGGTTCAGTGAATTTTAGCTAACTGGATATAGTATAGACTTGATTCTACACTCTTTAAGTCAACTATTTCTTTTTCTTCCTTTTTATTTATTTTTTACTGATGTTCACCCAGTACAAGGCCCAAGAGCCACTCAAGGTAGTGAGTTACTGTGTGGAGTTGTATGAGCGTAAGAAAAGACAAGAAGTGAAATTTTGGGGTCTAAGCAGGAAAGGTAACCGTTCATTCTAGAATTAATTCTTGGAGAGGTCAAGATTTAATAAGTGAATAACGTCTCATAGTTCAGTCGGAGACATTAGAAGTATAGTGTGGAAGTAGACTTTCAAAGGAACGGGAGCATCAATCCTGAACAGGAAACAAGGGATAAACCTCTACTCCTGTTCAAAAGACCGTAGATGAATGCGAACCGGACGATAGGCGGACCTATCTACTGCTATTCAGAGAGGTTTTGTAGCATGAATAACATGTGATATCTACCTGATCAATAAAAACAAACAACGTAGAACTAAAAAAAAAAAAAATAACGAAACATTTCCACGGCTAGGATCCACAATGCTACGTACATAGGGTCGACTCATCCACATTCACTTTACATTCAAAGGAGGAATTTCCACTCAAACAGCTTCTTCTCCAGAATTGTAACTTTTTGAAAAACACTCCTGAGAGTATGCTTCCCCAATCACTATAATCTTAACTTCAAGTCTAGTTATCTATCCTACCTATCCTTACAATATGTACCTCTAACTCCCACCTTGTACGTTTTTAGAACAGCTTCGTTCAGAAACCCTCTACTTTGAGTGGCTCTTGGATTTTGCATTGAGTGAAGAATAGTATAAAAAGCCTATACCTACAAAACTAGGTAGTTAGGTTTCAGTATTTCGCCCATCAGTTGAGCTTTCTACCCGACCACTGTCGACCCTGTCCTCTTCCTTTAATCATCTCTGGCGCAGAAAATTGTTGATAGAGGTTAAATAAAAGTGTGACATTTCTTGCTAAAGCATATTGCTGATCACACTGCTTCATGTTTGTTTCCTCATGATTCGCCTGCATTTCTTTTGACTTTCAGTTTTTTGGGGGGTGGGGGTTGTGGTGGTGTTGGTGGGGGATCTTGTTTCTTATTTTGCTTCAAAGTTGCAAATTTCACTCTTATAATGTTTGCTTAGTGTGCTCCCTCTCAGTTCCCATTCCCACTTTCGCACCTCCCCACCTAGCAGACAAATATCAAGAGTGATCGGTGGCGTTTCTTGTTTGTCTCCCATCATCCTCTGTTTCACCGGAAGAACATATTCCTTGTTTTTTAGGGTTGACATTTGTTTTCGTTTCTCTTAGCACATTTTCCCAGATTCTTGTTTGCTTTCGCGCCATAAATTGTCGATTCAGCTAACAGCCGTCGAGATGCGTAAAAGCAAAACAGAAAAAAATAAAGATTTTCAAAGAAAGAAAGAGAAAGCAGAAAGAAAAGAAAAAAGAAAACAAAGAAAGTGAAAGGAAAAAGAAAGTAAGAAAGAGAAAGCAAAAATAAAGAAAGAAAGAAAGAAAGAAAGTATAAAGAAAGAAAGAGAATTCAGAAAGAGAGAAAGCAAAAAGAAAGAGCGAAAATAAAAAAGTGAGCAACCAAAACGTGATAGAAAGCAAAAAAGAGAGGAAGCTAAAAAGAAAGGGATAGCAGAACAGTGAGAGGAAGCAAAAAAAGAAAGAAAGAGATACAGCAAAAAAACAAAGAAAAAGACAAATCAAAAAAGAGAGAGGGAGTAAAAGAAAGAGAATGCAAGCAAGCAAGAAGAAAGGAATGAAAAATAAAAAAAGAAAATCAAAGAGAAAAAAAGAAAACAGAAATGCGATAAAACGAGAAAGGAAAAAAGAAAGGAATAAATTAAAACATTTGCAAATATGAAGGAACCTCTGGGTGAGAGGAACAAAAAAGTGGAACAATGCGAGAAATAAAAAGCGTTAAAAAAAGACAAACTGTGAAAAATGATAGCAAAAGCGAAAGCGTGAAACGAATAGAGACTAAAAAAAGAAAAGAAAATGCGAGGGAGGAAGAAATGATAAAGAGAGAAAAGGAACAAATTACGTAGAAAGAAAGAGAGATTTTGAAATAAAAGATGAAAAGAAATGGAAAGAGAGAAGAGAAAAATAGAAATAATAAACGAAATGCAAATGCAGCATTGAAGGAAAAGACGAATAAGACAAACAGAATCTCAATTAGAAATTAGTTTGAGATGTTTAATTAAATTGGAGATTCGTTCTCCGAACTTATCAGTTGCAATTCAAATCGAATATGCCTATACAAGGATGGAATGCGCCCATGACACATAGAACGATGTGAATCAGTCGCAAGAAGACAGCCATAACCGTCACAGCACCGAAGGTTAAGAATTGTCGTTCCTTCTCACAAGTGAGTCACTTATTTATAGGATTAGAAAATAGAACAATACTGGTTACAAATAAACACGCTTTCAATCATAAATATATATAAACCTTCGATCCATTTTCTCAAAATCTAAAGGCTAATCAATACTCCAAAACTATTATGAAATATGATTCTTATTGATTTTTAAATTAAGTACGTATTAACTTAATCAAAAATAAACACTATTACATATTATTAAGCATAATTAAACAATTTCTTCGTGGTATTTAGCCCAAGTATTGTATGGAATACTGCTGCGATATTTGGTCTTTTGCTCCTAGTGTATATCTCGGTATTCTTGATAAAATCCAAAGAAGGATCTGTAATGTAATCGATCATGTAAGGAATCTTGATTTCAGTCACTTTTTAGCTGATGTGTCTCGACTTCAGTCACTTTCTAACCGATCTGTCTTTTCTACAAATATTTTTATGGCAGCTTTTATGCTTAGTGCATCGATTACATGAATTTAAACGCGCTACTAGATTGGAAACTAGGCCTCAATGTTTTACTAGTTAAACTAGCTAGATGCAACAGTCTAAGAAGCTGTTAGAATAGAATTGTCGCCTGTGGAATTTCCGTCGGATTGCTTGTTTCCCTGCTACCTACAATCTTCAAATATTTAAAGATAGCGTCAATCGCCATCTTCTGTCTTCCCAAACCCTATTCTTTATTGTCCTTTCATTAGATCTCATTCTCTAACATCCCCAGTAACCCCCCACTGCTTCCTAGTAGCATTATCGCCTTGCTCTGGGTGAAATGATTTAAGAAAAAAGTATAGTACGAAGAATCGGGGACATTGAAAATAACTATAGAAAAATAAGAAAAAGTGGTGAAAGTCCTTGGCTTTCTCATGATCTCTTATCAATGGGGATAGTTGATAAGTTTAGAATATTAAACAATATAATGAAACTGCTAATAATGATGAAGTAGAACATTCTAAAAATAATCCTCATATCATCGCATT